>JAAAKE020114461.1:0-36346 GCA_010014785.2 Anisolabis maritima
TTTATCGAACCCATACCCCTTGGCTTTTAAGATTATCAATACTGACAATGTCAACAATATCTTTAATCTTTTGGTCATGGGTGGGATTTCAATTTTAGATTAAACAATAAAAATAAAAATTCTAAAAATTATTTTATTATTAAATTTTATTTCTGATTGAATTTTCCATTTCTTTTCTTCCCCATTTCAAAATTATATATATATTTTTTTTATTTTCTCATTTAGTATAGGAAAAGTATTGTAATCGTCAAAAAATTCGATTTGAATATTTTAAATGTTCATGACTTTTTGGACCTCTCTGAGTCCGAAAACATCATTTTTATAATTATGTACGTGTGTATATATATGTTAAAACGATAACTCAAGAATGCTTTAATGTATCAAACAAATTTTACATACGTGTTTTAGAGCAAAACCATAGATCTCTATTAACTTTTGGCCTATTTCCGGTAACCTAAACTGATACTTTATCTAAAACGTTTTTCTAAAAATCATGGTAACCAATTTATATATGTGAATACGAAAAAGACGATGGAGAGACCACTTCTGAATTATTTATTTTAAGAAATTTTCTCTAGTTCAATCACACTGACTCCCGCTCCCTAAAATTTTATATAACTTTTCTCTTTTACTCTAATAAAACAATTTAAAGTCCCTTAAAATGCTTTGAAAACATGATATCTGGAAATAGGACGAATAGGACGATAGGAGGATCCTAGAAAGTGAATTTTTTTGACTTGAATAATATAATAATAATAATAATAATAATAATAATAATAATAAAAAGAATAAAAAGGGAAAATCTTTCATCATTTTCCAATCTGCTTTTAACGATCTCAAAATTTGGCTCTAACTATAAATATTATGTAAAATATTCTTTAGTTAAATAAAAAGTTGATTGTTGGAATTCAGAAAGTATTTAAGGTATTTTTATAAGATTACCGGGTTGTAATAGCTGATACCGAGTGCTTTCAGAGCAGGAATGGCGATATCTCTTCGCCAAGTTGTCGGATTGCACGATCCCCCAAGGAAGACTTCATATTTAGGCGTTGTATCTCCTTTTGAAATAAGAATACTGTTTAGATTCTCAATATATTTTATTAATAATTAATTAATTACCAGATTTTATCGATAGCTGCCGATTCCGCGTCCGTCGCTGTTTATCATCCCGCCCTTCTCGGTCTAAAAGACGTGTCAGTTGTCCCGGCCTTGGAAATCTAAAAACAACAAAGTTTCTTTCTCAAAAATTCTATCAATCAATTTGAGAAACAAAAATAAAAGATTGTAAATATTAATGAGAATTATTTTGTATAAAGTTAGTCTTTAACATATATATCATATGTCTATTAATATTTATAATGAAACAATTTTATCAAAGTTAGTTTTGACGATCATATCAATATGAAAAAAAAACTATAAAATCAGATTTATAAAATAATTCTATCAAGCACAGAGGTCCGGATCATTGTTTCTATGTATGACAAAACTAAACATATAAATTAAATTTTTTTTAAATTACGAGCGTTGCCTTTTATATTTCGGAATTTGAGATCAAAAACAATTATTTATCAACAAAAGTGGCTTTATTGTTTTTCAAAATATTCTCCATAAAGATCAATACACTTTTGAACCAATTTTCCCACTCCGATTGAGGCACCTCCAAAATATGCATTTTGAACCTTTCTTCGGGTGTCAAAAACGTTGCCCTCGCAATTTATTTTTGATATGAGGGGATAAAAAGCAGTCATTGGGTGCCAAATCAGGACTCTACAGCGGATGACCTATCAAATCAACATTTTGAGTGCTCAAAAAGTCACTTGTTTGAGCCGAAATGTGAGAGCTCGCATTGTCGTGGTGGAAAATGATCCGCCTTCGACGGTTGGTTTTCCTTATTCCTTCAAAAACTGGCAAATATGGTTGTGTATCATTCAGAATTTACCGTTCTACGTTTCTCTAAAGGAACGGTTGCCACATGTCCAGTTTTTCTGAAAAAAAAAAAAAAAAAACAAGCGACCATTTGCTTAGAAGTGCTTCGTGCACGAGCAACTTTTGTTGGGTTTGGCTCACTTTGAAAAATCCATACTGTCGACTGCTGTTTACTTTCGGGTTCATACAAGTAGATCCACGATTCGTCACCTATTACGATGTCATAGACATGTTTGGATTTTTTGAGAATTTCTTTCGACCAATCAACACGAACCTGTTTTTGAGCGATTGTCAAATTATGTGGGATCCAACGCGAACAAATCTTTTTTGAAGCCAAATGTTCATGCAATAATGAATGGTCCCACTAATACTCAAGGATACCTCAATCTCACGATAAGTCACATGATGATCTTGCAGTATCAGTTCACGCACAGTATCAATGTTTTTTGGAATAAAAAGGGATTTTGGACGACCTTCACGAAATTCGCCCTTAACCGAACTATGGCCACGATTGAAGTCGGCAAACCATCGATAAACAGTAGTCCTTGATGCTGCTTCATCGCCAAAAGTCGAATTAAGTTCATCGATGCACTGTTGTTGGGTTAATCGATGTCTAAAACTGTAAAAATAATCGCTAGAAAATGTTACGATTTAATTCCATTTTAAGCAGAGAATTTTTTCAAGTTATTGTAAACTACCCAAATAGCGCTCGTATGTCAATACGTTCTGAGTACGAATATCATCAAAAATATCCAAATTTACGATAGAAACGTCAGTTGCCAGATAATAGCACTAATTTAGCGCAAACCCGAAATATAAAAGGCAACCCTGGTATCTCACGAATTTTTTCTTCTTTGCCTCAAATTTTTCAAAAATATAATTTTTGATATCAAATATACAAATATCAAAAACAAAAATATGTTTAAAATATATAAATAATCATTACAGATATCCTTAGTGTGGTTGATTGGTTCCGAAATTACACCGCACTAATCGAATATATAATATTATAGGATAAATACAAACAGTCCTACTGCCCCATTGAAGATACGCCATGTTTGTGTAATAAATTGTGAGAAAAACAATAATATAATTTAAAATAAAAAATTTATTTATTTAAAAAAAATTAATTTTTCAAAAATTTGAACTTAATCTCTATATTCTAAAATGTTTGCAAGTAACACATCACTCAATAAGTCTCGTGACTAACTACTAAAAAAACACTTTTTTTTTTTTTTTGCAAAATTCGACTTTATTCATCAACATAGTCTCCTTAAAGAATGATACATTCATTCCAACGCTTCTCTAACATTTCGATGCCTTTTTTATAGAACGATTTATCTTTGGACTCAAAATAGGCGTTTGTTGTGACTATGATTTGAGCATTTGACGCAAATCTCTTTTCCTGGAGCATTTTTTTGAGGTCTGGGAACAGGTAGTAGTCGCTGGGAGCCAGATCCGGAGAATACGGTGGATGAGGAAGCAATTCGAACTTCAATTCGTGCAATTTTGCCATCGTAGCCAACGATTTGTGAAACTGTATTGTCTTGATGAAAGAGCACTTTTTTCTTTTGCATTTGGGGCCGTTTTTTCGCAATTTCTTTCTTCAAATGCAACCAAATAACAAAAGAAACGTCACTAAAACCATTGTAACTTGTAAACTAATGGCCTTGTCAGATTTAAATAAGAAGAACCAGGGGGGAGTCAAGACACTTGAAGACATGCAATAGATACAACTAGATCAATCTAGTGGGATTTTGTTTCTTGCATTATATATACCCAGTAGAGTGTTTGGTTTAGGTGCCATAACTAATATATTGAATAATTTTTTAATATTTAGAGAATATATTAATATTAGTGAAGTAGGATAGCTGTTTTCTTTTGACATTTTATAAAACAGTTTTTTTCATTGATGAACATACTATTACATTATGTGAAAATACGTTTTAAAATAATTTAATGTATTTATTTTGTAAGCAAGAGGCACACTTGATTAGTAGTTTGCCAAGTTGCTGTCACAGGTGAGAGGTTTTTTTTGTAGATGTTATATATTAGTGTCTCATCCGTAATTTTAATTATAGCAAGCTTCAAAAAGTTTATACTGTTATTGGTTTCAATTTCATGAGTAAATTTAATATTTCATGGAAAGTATTAATTGTTTTAAAATGTCATTGAGCTCACCTGACCTCACACACGACAAACTATCATATATATTGTAGATAAAATAATAAATTCAATGATTTCACATAGGAATCATAAAAATTTTTAATCACTATATCACTGGATATGAGGCTTAAGGGTCCACCTAATGAAGCTGTAAATAATTTCTGTTGTCTGTTTAAAATAATTAGGCTGCAGAAATAATGAATTTGTCTAGAAACGTCTCTGAGATCAAAAAGCATATAAAGACTTTTTATTTTGAAAAATCCTACCCATCTATTTTAAAAAAATAATACAATTCATATTTTAGAGATTTAACTCTAAATACAGAAACATAAAAAAGCATCATATTTATCATTTATCTTAATATAATGTAGTTTCTTTCAGAAAAGATGTTTATTGTGTGAAGGACTTGTAATTTAAAATTAAGTGAGCATGGCTATACTATGTGACAAAAGATAAGATAGATTAGAGCAATGTATAATAGAATATGAATATGCTAAATAACAAGAAAAAAAGAAAAAAAGAAAACAGACATTAGATAGAGCCGGAAGGCCATGTCAAGGTCGTGACTTCACACTTGACACCGATTCCGAAGTCGCGATGGAGGGAGACCAAAAAGCTGCTGCCTCCGCAAAAAAAAGCAGCGACCATTGACACAAAAACAACACAATGACAGTTTATTTAAAGATAGGCTTTTGAAAAAATAAAATAGTTTGAAAGTGTGAAAGTGCATCTTTTTCACTTTATTAAAAAAATATGTAGGTAGGTCTTGACTTAACGACGATTCACACCAAGAACAAAAAAATGATTAAAAAGTATTATACTAAAATTCTCGAGCCTTCAACTTTTGAATGAAATATAAATGAAGAATTTATTTACCTATATACAGGATTCAAAAGAGTCTAGACAATATCTAGTGAATGAGGTACTTGGTACAAAAAATCTGGTCCTTGGCTTGTCCCTCCTCTAACCTAATGGCGCCATAGGCCATCAAAGACAGCGAACATATGATATTTTATATTTAGATTCGTTTGTTTGATTATATATTAATATTAGTATAAGTAATGAGATGTTATGATATTCTCAAGGGAAAGATGGATCAATTTGACACAACCTGCACCTAGGAAAATAACAATACTTCTATTATAGCCTATTAATCAACTTATTTTGGAAAAAATATAAATAAAATAAATAAAATACAGGGTAAAAAAAAATTGTTTTTAAATAAAATCAAAATCAGTAGTGACAATTCCGGAAATGGGAAAAATCAGGGGATGGGGCAGAGGGGACTGTGACACCTCAAGAATAGCAAAACTCCATGGAATTTTGATTTTCTCTTTTATAATCTAAAAAAAAAAAAACGAATTATTTTTTGTTTTTGGGAAAAGGAGCGGTCTCTTTTAAATGCCTTTTTATTCTATTCTATTCTATAGAGAGATTTCTTTTTTTTTTTTTTTTCTATAGTTTTTTTTTTTTTTTTTTTTTTTTTTTTATGAAAAAAAAATTTTTCTATTTTTTATAATTAAAAAATTATATTATGAAAAATAACTATTTTCCATTTTTGCAGAAAAGAATTTGCCTTCGCAGTATAAGGTGTAAATTGTCTTAAATAAGAAAAATATGGAATGAATAACATCACATAACTTTCTCTTATCTAAGGAGGCAAGAGAAAGTTATGCGATGTGGTGCCCACCAGATTTTTTGTATACATATATATTTTCTTTATGATAGTATATCAACACCCAAGAAGTAAATAGTGATACACCCCCCCCCCCCCGTGGCCGAGATATTGACATTGTCAGTATTGATAACCTTGAAAGCCAAGGGGCGTGGGTTCGGATTCCAGGCAGTCCCATGAAAATTTATTTAAATCATTTGGTACCAATTGTTGTAAATAAATAGGCCTGGATAATAAGTATCGTATATAATCTAATTGTGATTGTTTTAAGTCTATATGGCCGGAGTCGAAAAAAAATAGTGATACCTTCACTGCCACCTCTTCACTATAACTTTAATCATTCTAAATTTAGCCCGTGGCCTATCTTTCTTAAATAAAATCTTCAAAATAAAAAAAAAAAGATTAAAACCTGTTATTCTACAATAGTTAAAATTATTATGTTAAAAAATCTAATTCGTAAAGGCTTATTTATTTCGGAGTAATGAAGTCAAGGGTAGAAAAATTCTTTTGATGTCGGATCATTTGAGTGACAAATAAAGATGTTTAAGAATCATTTGAATAATTAAAATAATAAATAGCTTTTAAATTAGGAGGTTGGTTTTTAAGATTTATTGTTCTAAAAGTAATTTAAATGTTTTTTTCTGGAAACTAATTTTAATTAGTTATGAAATACTTGAAATTATTATTGGTATATTGTTATAAACAATCACATTATAATAGATTAGAATGCAGACCCCCCCTCAGGGGGAGGTTAAAGTCTTGACATTATAAATATTAATTCAAAGCCAAGGGGTGTGGGTTCGGATCCTAGTCATCCCTATGAAAATTTATTTATCATTTGGATACGAAATAATATAAGTAAATATGTTTGGATTACATATAATCGTGATTAATATATATTGTATGTCGTTTAAAGTCATGGCTTCAAATACCGAGGAGACTTAAAAAAAAAGGATTAGAATGTATGGGTTTATAAATAATAGTAAAGAAAGACTTAATAAAAGTGACAATTGCAATTTAGCTCATTAGAATAATAAATAATATAGGTCATACAGGTCAATCAATGAAAGTATATGTAGAGTTTGTTGTAAAGTTGATTGAGTTAATTAAGAAGGAAGGAAGGTCCTTGCCTTATTTTGAAGGACACCGAATGAGTCAATGAATTAGGTGAAGGACATCTCACACAGGATGGGTTATTACGATATCGAACAGCTGTCTCGAAAAACTAACTTCCTCATCAATAACGGAAAGAGAAAAATGTTCTGTTTTTCACGGTTGTTGTGGGTAAATAATAATAGAATGTATTGGTGTCCTCGGAGTCTTACATCCTAGATTATATTCAAATGTTAGGACCTTCTCACGAATAATAAATTATTTGCTTATAGGGTCAATTGATTTCTTTCTTTCGAATGTAATATTAGAGAAAGAGGAAGTAAATTTATAGGCCCTATCTTTAACTTCCAGGTTCCGAAGGATATACGAGTATTAAATTAAGGTCAGATAATCACATCTGAGATAAGACAAAAAAAAAAATGGAAAGAACTTGTCATCTGATAGTGTAATAATTTTAATAATGTTTGAAAAATTAATTTTTTTTTTTTTACTAAATGATTTATTAATAAATAAATATGATTGGATAAGGAATATTCACTATAACAGGTTCTCAAACTGTGCCTCGCTGACCGTTTACAGACTCCACGAGAACTCATGCGGAACCTGAACAAACTCAAAGTAACTTTATTTCAGATTACTTGAAAAAAAAAAAAAATACTCGATTAAAAAAATTATTAACAAGATAAATTGAGAATTCAAAATCCTTTTAAAGTCATGTACCTGCCCAAATTGGGCTCAACAGATAAAAAAGTTTGATAAACCCTCTATAAATTTATAACTAGCCACAAGAACAGACAAATAAATAAATTATAGGTTAGAATGCAGGCCTGTCCCCTACCTGAGTAATAAAATTTATTTAAATTGTATCGGCTACAAATTAATTGAAATAAATAGGAACGGATATATATATATTGATTTATTTATATGGCCTTCGAAAAGTAGAGGAAATACTAAGATTAAATCAATATTAAGTTCCAAAAAAAATTAGAAACTTTAATTCGTAAACTACCATAAGCAGGGGAACCTGGGGCCCACTGTAGTATTGTTATTTTATGGAGATGTGCTTGGATATTTTTTTTTAATTTATGAAAATTTGAAAAATATTTTAAACTTTTTATGAGAAGGGTTCAAAAAATATTGCATCCAATTCCCGAGATAGAAAAGTCCAATCCTAATGGGAAACGGGAACGATCAAATCAAAAAAATTTATTTAAATAATTTGGTTACCAAAAATAAAATAATATGAGCAATAAAAATTTGAATATTATATATTATAATATTGTTTAGAAAACCATAGAAAAATATGGAATATTTAATTTTTTTTTATGAATAAGAATTGTCTATTTTAAAATAATTGCATTTTAAAATATCGACAAAAAAAAAAAAGGAAAAAAAGGGTAGATATATTATTAATCGAAAAAAATGAATTTTCAAACACAAAAATTAATTTGTAAATTCTTTTTGAAATAATAAAAAGATAGAACGAAGATTAATTATTAGCCTAGTTTTTTTTTAATGTTTAAAATTAGTTTAACCAATCATCTGAACAGCAAGTCAATTTATTAAATTTAAATAACAGAGATTTATTAGAATTTTTTAAAAATATTTCTCACCCTCTTTCGTAGCATCGTTTCAGTTCAGTGGCGAATAAACAAAATTCACCGAATGTTAGATGAGATGCCGAACTCCGATTGGCGCATTCTTTTGCACATTGAAGCATCTCAAAAACTGAAAAATTAAGAAATTATTTATATTAAAATTATTAATATTATTAAAAATAATATATTACCAAAAAAGTAAAGTATTGAATTTGATCAGAGGAAATTAATAAAAAAAAATTATTTCAACATATAAAAAATTTTCAAAATGGTTTTTTCATAAGCATATAAGCAAATTATATACTTTTCCTCAATGGCAATAAACACGAACAAAAAATGTTGCCTAAGTTTGAAACGTCTGACTCAGGTACTAAATTTAGATAAACAGGTGGTCCATAATATATTTTTCTATTGACTTTGAAAGGAATTTTTTATTTATTTATTGCTGATTAATACTAACTTACATATGTCAGTATGAAAAATATCATTAATCATTCATCCACCATTATATTAATATATATTAGCTAGGCTCTAAAGTATTTGATAAATTACAATAGCTATTGAAAAATTTTCTAAAAAATTTAATAAATATCGACAGATGGGGTGAGTTAGATATGAATCATTATAAGTGAAATTCTTTTTGAATAGGATGAAAATTTATGGTAAAGTGAGTTAATATCTACAAGCGTATGTAGTGCGCTTGAGGAATTGCCATTAGCAACAATGCATGAAATCGCCAGTAGATAACATTTATAAATATAATTTTTTAACTATATATATTATAGGCAATGAAGTTGCAACACTTTTCTGCCCTTTTTAGCCATCGCTAATCAAATCCTCAGGAAATATAAGATGGCCGCTCTTCAATCCTATATGCAAGTCATGTCATGTTGATTTTTATTGTTATTATTTTTTTAGGTTATGTTGTCTTATCAATAATTGAAGTAGAAAAAAGTCATCCCAGAGGTTAAAGATATTCACAATATCAATATTGATAGTGATATGCTTAATAGCCATGGGGCGTGAGTTCGGATCCCAGGCAGTCCAAAATTTATTTAAATCAATTGGATTCCAAATAATATAAATAAATATGCCTGGATTACATGTAATCGAAATTAATTTATATTTAAAGTCTACATGGCTTCAGATGCCGAAGAGAGTTTAAAAAATCAGAGATTAAATAAAATTTCAGTTTTCTCTCTTTGATGACGTATGTTTATTATCTTATACCCATTTTTTTACTTTTTTTTTTTAAAGAATAAATCCGCTTCCATTGTTATGAGAATTGGGCTAAAGACAAATGTCTTAATTATTATTATCTCCGAGTTTCAAAAGTGGATACTGAGAAAAACGTAGTTCTCAATAAATATTGGTTTTTTTTTACCGCATCCTGAGGAGTTATTCGCTTCAAATATCTTATTAAATATTACCAGGGATATAAAATTGTTAAGTTTCATTCTTTTCTGATGAGTTCTTTCAGAGGTAAAAGCACACATACACACAAGCAAAATTAGACTTATTTTCGCATTTTTGGTGTCCTTTTGACTTGAAATATAGAGATATTTTAAACAATTGGGAGGTTAACCATATCACAATGACATGATCATAATACTTTCTTTACTATTATATTTAAAGTGTGGGACAATAATATATATATATATTTGTAAATATATAAACGATGAATGTAAACAAAATGATATTAAGAAAACTAATTCACATAATTAAAGAAGTTAAATGGCCAGATAATATATTACCTCATCTTCAAAGAATTTGTCGGTCAGTAAAGACGTAAAAAGCAAATTAGATTGAACAAATTTTTAAGAAATTTCACATTTAAGCTTCAGACGAAAATATCGCAATTTTATCAACTTTTGAAATAAATCCATCTATAGAAAATTACCTTAAATGCCCATTTTATCTTATTTAGGGTTCCATATAAAGTAAAATAATTTATCATAAAGCTATCACTCGTTATATTAGAAAGATCTAAAAAAAAAACGGAGTTTTCAGACTCATTTATTTGAACAGAAGCGATATTTCGGTCCTAATTTTGGCCCTTCATCAGATTCTAGTTCAATCATACAAATTTAAAAAATTGTTTCTTATGTAGTATGAGGATCGACAATGTTTGATTCATAGAAAGGGAATGTTATTGATTCCTAGGAAGATATATAGCAAAAGATTAACAATTTGAGATAATCGTCTAAATTATATCAATATGAAATTTTATAAAAATCCATATAACCAAATTTGTTCTAAACGTGTCCATATACAAATCTATTGAGATGTTGTAGTTTTTTAAATTTATAAAGTCCCTTCAAAGAGAAAAATGATAATAAAAGATTAAATAGATTATTACTTTAATCTTGCTTAATCATTTCTAAAGAAAAGAAAGAAGGAAGTGTAGGCTTTGAGATAATAATGAAAAGGGAGGGGGAGAATTAGTTCATTCTGAATTAGATTCAATAGAACGTGAATAGAACAAACAATTAGCAAACAAAGAAACTTTTTATCCATTTCTAGAGTTCACTGAACACTAATGTTATAATACCATGATAGTTGAAAAAAATAACATGTGAAAGTTAATAAATTTAATTAAAAACAATTAAAATTAAGATAATGAATTATGTGAGAAAAATTAAAATGAGGTAGAAGATCTGTAAGAATTATATAGGGAAGATAGTATTATTGCCTTCCATGGTTCCATTTGCCACCTCTGAAATTTTTTTTTAAAGGGCTGCAAGCCAAAATTTGGCATCTTTTTTTACTTTTATTTTTTAAGGATATACTAGTAAGTGTCATCCGGGAAGGACAGCCCCTCTTCAAACACCTCTACTCCTTTCTTGTTTTCTGTAAATAAAATATACTTTCAGGAAATAACTCTCATTCGGGAGTTTTTCCAAAATCATGGAAACTAGCAAAGATACATCCTATTCCCTAAAAAGGTGATTCTTCCTTGCCTAATAACTATGGCCCAATAGTGTTCCATATTATCAAAAATTATGGAAAAAACATAGAACCTCCAAATCTTGACTCACTTGGAGCAGTACGCCCTTTTTAATGATAGGCAATACCACTCACCTCTGGAACAAAGCCTTGGAAGTAAAAGGGGAAACCATTGCGGTTGCACTTGATATCTCGAAGGCTTTTGACCAGGTGTAGCATAAAAACCTATATTATAAACTACCAATATTTGGCCTCTCTTCGGGTCTTTGTTTAGGGATCAGAAGCTTCCTAACTGATTGAACCCTCTTTTTTATGTATATCAATGACCTTGTCACATTGGCCTCCAATCCCATTCACTGTTTTGTCGACGATAGTACTCTGCACTCGATCGAGGGAAGATTCCACTATTCTCAGCCGCCAGAATATTGTGTCTTCTACTAATGATGATCTCGGTGCTTTGGAGAAATGGGGATCCCATAACCACGTCAATTTTAACTCCAAGAAAACTCAATGTTACCTAATTTCCTGACTGAAAGATTCGACATGCTCATTACTTACAGCCATAATAATCTCCTATTCAGAAATTTTCTTTCTGTTCTGGGTATGACGATTTCTTCGGATCTTTCCTGGAATGAACATATTTTTGCGACCTCTAAATCTGCATCTAGGATCCTCTTCAGATTCAAGCATTATTTCTCCCCTCACCAACTTCTAACCTACACAAGGCTCAGATTCGTCCATGTCTTGAGTATGGGTCCCACCTATGGAGAGGGTCTTCTAAGCAGCCTCTCTTTTCCCATGAAGCGATTCAAAGGCGTGTAGTGAGACTGATCGGGGATGATTCTCTAACTGCCTCCTTGCAGTCACTCGACCACAGAAGAAGTGTCTCCGCCTTAACACCTTTTACAGGTATTATCATGGTCGATGTTCTGTTGAACTAAAGTCTATCATTCCTCCCAAAATGCAATACAAGGGAATCATCGTCTCAACAATGTCGTTAAAGTCGCGACTAGTAGAACAAGTAGTAGTAGTCAATTCCAGTCTTCTTTTATCCCCATGACCTCCCGTGATTGGAATAACTTCCTTGCCCTGCTACTATCTTCCTATAAACTCCAAACTTTCAAATCCAATCTCAACAAGCACCTTTTAAAATCACCACTCTCCTTTCTCCTGTTCTTCCTGGTTGCATATGACTACTGGTCATTATAGGTCCATTGGACCTTATGCTTACATATCCCAAAAAAAAATTGTATTCAGAATCTGACAAAAAAAGGCTTGGATTTTTACAATATTCACTAAGAATTTCTCCTTTTCAAACGATATGTTTAGTACAGTTTAATTTAATTTAAATTATAAAGAATTAAACTTCATCTTTTTAATTTTCTAAAGGATCTATCACTCTAAAATTAATTTCCAAATTTTATAAAATTATTATTATTATTATGATTTATTTTATTTTTGAGGGAGAAGCCTCAAAATTCAAGGCATAAGAACGTTTAAAACTCTCAAAAAAAATTATTCCTCGTTTAAACGCCGGAATCTGTCTAAATGACCAATTCCCGGTGCACTTTTTGAGAATGAGAGGCCCTTCATCTCTCTACTCCCTTCAGTCCCTCCAATGACCTCTTACCTAAAATTATTATTTTATTCAAGAGTATTTATATTATTCTAATTAAAAATATAAACTTACGAATATTAACAAAATACTATTTTAAAATAATTACCATTTTATTATATATATAAACAAAAAACAAATTAGTATTAATCAATTAAGTTCATTAGTATTTCTAATAATATAATGATTCAAAAGAAGTAAGCCGATGATTCAAAATCAAATGAAATATTTTTATAACTAATAAAAAAAAAATCTAAGAAAAATGAAAATGAGCCAGATAAAGAGGGAGAGGTTTTTCTATATAAGGTTATATAAAGCATTCCACTTGCCTTTATATATTATTAATTTATTAACTACTGAAAGATAAAACGAATTATGAAAATAACATCATCATAATATTTTTAACTTAATGAACTATAAGGAGTGAATAAAATTCGGCCATTTTAGCCATTGGGTTAGGAAAGTTGCGGCCCCAGAGCCACAGGCGTTTTAACGACCAACGAAGAGAGGAAGAGAAAATTACGGGAGATTTATTGATGAATACGTATTAACATTATCACGTTACTCTGTTTGTTGTATGTATATATGTATGTATGTGTCGGTGCATAAGTTTTGTTATATTTTGATTTGACTAATTAACTTGAAAATATTGATTTAAGTTTATTAATATAATATTTAAATATTATTGGATGTTTTTTTTTTATTATTTAATAGGGAAGAAATAAAACCAAATCCAATTTTTTAAATTTTCCAATAGAGCATCTTTAATTTTTACTGCCCTTCTGCAGCCGAAACGTCTCTAAAAAAGCAGTAAAAAATAGACGCCAAAAAAATCCTTAAACAAGAAATTTAACTTTGCTCTAAGGGTCAAGGGCAAATTTTTATTAATGTGTAAATAAATATTTTTATATTAAATCAAATAAATTTAATTTTTGAATACATGCTGTGGTGACATCCACACGACTTGACCAAAGATTGCCCACCAGTCCCCCTGTTATTTTGAGAATGATAAATATTTTTAAAATAAACTATGTTATACTGATTAACAAAATAAGGCTTTAAATTTTGCCCTACAATTATTTTTTATTATTTAATTTTGATTTACAGTAAAGCAAAATGGCCTCAGCAGCCGAAAAAATGACAAAAATTAAAATAAACAAAAAAAAAAAAACTCGTTTTTGTTATACGTTATCACAATTTAAATTTATTTGGAATTAACAAGTAAATAAATTACACAATACCTTAAAAAAATGGAGATTATAAAACATGAAAAAAGTATATTTATATAGAGACTCATAATAGCATGGACCTAATAAACGTGCTAAGATTATTAAAAGAATTACTAGCACTTTTTTATTTTCATTCCGAGAAATAGTAGTGTATTTCTGAATTGAATAAAGTTAAAAAGAGATATATAAAAAAAGTTAACACATTATTTTATGTATATTTAGATAAAAAAAAATCATGTTTAAAGGTAATGTAATGTTTTTTTTTTTTTTTTTAAATATTATTTAATGCAGTAGAGATAGGAACCTGAAACGCCGATTTCAAGGTTCATTTCATTTCGTGTACGATTCAAGTAAATAGATACTTCATGATTAAAAAGACATTATAAAGATTATAAATAACGGAACTTAGATTTTATGCTTTAAAGATGAGAATTTTAATAAAATATAGAGAAATCAGGATGGATTTTTACGCATCTTGAGAAAACAAAGAAATTAGTAGTATGGGGAAAAATATATTTGGATTTATTCTGAGTGGGTCTATACTAACCATAAATTGAATAATTCGAAATATTTATCATTTATTTAGTTTTTTATATTTCTCTCACTAAATAAAAAAAATCTCTTAATGCCGTCAGTCCAGCGTGTTATTAGGCGACTAATTGGGCGTTTAGTTGTTAGTTTAAAGAAGGAACACTGAGATCATCGATTCTAATGGGCAAAGGAAAAGAAAGCGAATCCGAGCATAAATTTTACGTCGTGGAATTCGGAAATATCCTTCAGTTGTAATTTTGCAAATTATTAAAGTTGGCGCTTCTTGGAAGGGTCTCTTTTGTCTAGCGCACTGAGCGGTTGCCAAGCTTCCCTTCTCCATCCCTTAAATTAAGTATCATGAATTAAAAAAAAAAAGAGTAAATAAATAGAATTATAGTGTATTCTATTCCGAAGCAATATATCCTATTCGTTCTGAATAAAAAATTAATTTTATAAAAATATATATTGTAGCTATATTCAAGACAATAATAATGCCAATGTAGAGGTAGAGGTCTCGACTCAAAAACCAAAGGTCAGTGGTTAGCTTCTCTTCCTGAATGAAATGTATTGATATTATATTGGCTGCCAATTAATATAAAAGGACGGAGTCTAAATAGTCTCAGATGCCGAAAAATACTTTAAAAAAGTAGGCCTATAAAAAGAAAAATTACTTGTAAATTAATTATCTTGTAACAAAACAAAATTTTCCTTTTGAAAGGAATAAAAATAAAAATATAAGTACTACTAAATATACAACGGTGCTAACATCTTCCGAGTACGAGGATGGCGACAATGAATCAATCACCTGAGTTAAGATTGGATTGTTATACAAATAGATAATTATTAGATGAATGTATAATAATTATAATATCTTCAATTTACGAATTTAAGATAAATAACTTAAAATTGCGAAATTCATATTTTAGTGAGAATTGTTCCCATTCTATTGAATTATAATATCTAAAATTATGAGATAGTGTGAAATACTGCTTTCCTTCTTCTAGCTCTTATAAATGCAGTATATTAAAGAAAATAGAAATTCTGCCAATTCTAAGTCTGTTTATTTTAATTGTTTTTAAAAAATCAAAATCTTTGATATAGAGTTTAATATATAAAAGGTTGGGGAAATAGAAATCTATTATTTTTTCTATTTTTATTTCAAGGCTTTATTTAACATAGTTATAATTGTTCGATTTGGGTCAAATATGCATCGTTTTGTTCTATATTTTAAAGATAATTACATGATGACTCTTCCATAGAAGCCCTGGTTCTTATTGGCAAAAAACTCGACTAAGCGCAATCACAATCTTCTCTTGAGGACAATTTCTTATCTAAGGAAGTTTTGCAATGACAAAAAAAGATGGTAATCGCTTGGTGCCAGGTCCGAACCATAAGGTGGATGCATCAAAACTTCCCAACCAAGTTCCCGGATTTATGGCGAGTCACTATAGATGTGACCTGGTGTTATCCTGATGAAACACAACTCCTTTCCTAATGGCCAATTCTGCCCGTTTCTGGTCGATCGCTAGCTTCAAACGGTTCAATTGTTGACAGTAGAGGTCCGAATTTAGTGTATGGTCATATAGAAGCAGCTCATAGATGATGATTCCTTTCCAGTCCAACCAAACACACAGCAAAACCTTTCTGGCCTTTTATCCTGGTTTGGCCACCGTTTGAGCCGTTTCGCCACGCTTTGACCACGATCGTTTTCGCACAATATTGTCATATGTAACCCATTTCTCATTCCCAGTCACCACCCGTTTCAGAAATGGCTCGATTTGGTTCCGTTTGGTCAAGGCTTCACAGATGGAAATTCGGTCCATCATGTTTTTGGCGTCTATTCGTGTGGCACCCAAACATCGAGCTTCTTTTTGAATCCAGCTTTATGCAAATGGATTACAAGTGTTTTGTGATCAATCTTCAGCTCCTGGGCGATACTACGACTAACTAACATGCCGATCTACTTGGATCATTTCCATGATTTTATCGACATTTTCGACGACGGGTCTACATGTGCGAAATGCATCTTTAACATAAAAATTACCGGAACGGAATAGACGAAACCAAAATTGCGCGTGATTGGCTGTGACAGTATCGAGGCCATAAACACCATTCACAATTTCAGCCACCTGGCTTGCATTTTCGCCTTTATTGAAGCAAAATTGTAAAATATACCGAATTTTCTCTTTGTTGACGTCCATTCTTACGCGCTAAATTTCGCAACTGAATCGATCAATCACAAAACTGATAGTTTTTTTTAATACGGAATGTCACTTTTCCAACGAGTATAAGTATGAACCTATGCGACCAATACATCACGAGATATACTGTATATCACTAGAGCCATCTAGCGAAAAAAATAATGGATTTCTTTTTCCCCAACCTATTAAAGTAAATGAATACATCTGATTTTGAGATTCAAGCTCATTATTAATTATATAGTATCTCTTGAAAAAATTAACTATTTTGACAAAGGTCCTATTTCTTATGTCTTTTCAATTCAAAATTAATATAGAAAGAATATGGAGTTGCCAAACGGAGAGAAGAGCAGATAAATTGTCAAGAAAAAAAAACAATTTTAGAACAACGCAAGACCCGAATTGAAGACATCAAAAATGAAGAATTAAGACAATGGTGTATTCAGGGGTGAGCTCAGGAGGACCGGACCCCATCAAAAGCAAAATTGGAAAAATCAACATAAAATTTATATGAACTCCATGAAAAAAAAAACATCTAAAGACCATACAAAAAAAATTTAATTTGGGGTGTCCGAAATAATAAAAATCGAGGCTACGATGTATATATATAGTAATATATAAAGGCCTATATATTTAGACACCTATTGGAAATGAATTCTTAAACATCTTGAATAGTATTTACGAAATACGATATATGAAAATTTTGAACTAGTGATAGAAAAAATTATATAAATGGAAGAATTTTTAAAGAGTGGATCTTTTAATTTGCAAAATTAATAAAAAAAAAAAAAAAGTTTAGAATTAAAGACAAAAAAAAAAAAAAAAAAAAAAAATGGGTTATAATTTTTGAAATTCCTATTAATATATCAAAATTTGAAATTCTTAAGGGACTTTAAATTTAAAATGCAAGCCATATTTCAAAAATAGAGAAAAAAAAAATGTAAAATGTAGCTCTATTATTAGTCATTTAAAAAAAAAATGAATCGATTACTCGAGTAATTACCAAATTTGTTTTCGAAGAAGTGAGGATCTTGAATTTGAGCCATTTCGCCGATATGATCACTTAAACTGTGAGGGAACGTGTTTACCGTATCAAAGGATCACAGATTCCGCATGATGATGATAAAGGAGCACGGCACGTGTGTGCAGCTGGCCAGTCAGACTGGAACTAAAAGCTCTGACTCAAGTCAGACTCGAAAATGACGTCCAAGGCTTGTCTTGTTTGCCTCATTGGCTCATTAAAAATTGCCTACCTTGATTCTCAGGAGGGAGTTCCCTATTAATTAAATACAGGTGCAATTACTCTACCGTAAAGGTGCTTGAGCACGTTTTTAATGTAATTGTAGATAGATGTTATTGGAAAATTACATAGAGAGAAGACGATTCTTAATTATATATACGTCTCTTTATTTTTCAGCGCATTCATCTCCCTAAGAGAGAGAAGGGACGCTTTTGACATGTCAGTCATGACAAAGAACAGAGTGATTTTTTTCATTTATAACTTATTCAAGAGCTTATTTCTCAGTTGTTAATGACTGATTCTTCGAAAAAAAATTCTGGGTAGAAGGCTTTTGTGATTCGACATTTTTAGCCCCGAAAATGGACAAAAATTGCACTTCGAAAGTATTGTCCATATTTTAAGTTAAATATTTATGTTTAAATAATTAAATTTCTCTAACGTATTAATAACAATTTTCAAAAAAAGTTTAAATTAATTTGAAAAAAAAAAAAAAAAAAAAAAAAAAATGTATGTATGTATATCATCCAAGAAAACTATTCAATACAAAGTTCACTTCCGTTTTTTTGAAACGCTTTTATTTAACTTGTTTTTGTTTTGACGGTCTGTCTGAAGAATATCTTCTAGCTCATTTTTAAAACCGATGAGCTAGAGATCTGAAATTTTATATATATGCCCACAACAAAATAACAAAATCTTATATTAAAACTAGGCAAAAATTGATTCATTTACTTCATATGAAGTTCAAACCTGCAAAATTAAATTATCTTTTTAACTATTTCGAAATATTCTTTTATTCATCATTTTGAACAACTTTTGTTTGAAAAAATTTTCCTTATCTGTTATAAAAACTCTATTTAACGGGAAATAAAGATTCGTTAATCAGGATTTTTAGAAATTGCAACGCCTATACTGGCCAACTTGAGAAACTGAGAAATTTTGTTTCAAGTTGAACAAAAATAAAATACAGGGTGACCCAAAAGTCAGTTTACCAACACAATTTTGCTTCAAAGTTTCAATATCTCGGTTTTCTATTTTCAATTCCTAAATAATATAGAAAATTTAGATCTTTAGAGCAGTGTTTGCGCTGTTAAATCATGTTTGTCTATATTTTTATAATAATACATGATTTGATATTAAATGCAAATAGGTAAACTGATTTTTGGGCTACCCTGGACCAAATAGGACTAAAAAGTATTTTAAAAATATTATGTGCAAAATGTTATTTTCCTCTTTTTAATGCATTTTAGATAAAAGTTTTTTTATTTTTATTTTAAATATAGTTATTCTATAGAAGCTTTTTCCCAGTGTGAATAACCCAAATTTCAACCAAAAATAAATAAATTATGATTATGAAACAAGGGTTAAATTGAGAACACTTTTAAATTCCTTAGGCAAGCAATAACAATTTAAAAAAATTATTAAATAAATTCTTATCAATAAAGTTAATTTTAGCAATAAATTTCCAATTAGTAGAAATATATATGGTTGGATAATAATGTCGTTATTATTTTAATTATCAACAATTAAATTGTTTAAAGTCTATACAGCTTCAGAAGTTGAAAGGACTATAAATAAAAAAGATACAATTACAGCTTGATTAATGCAGTAACAGAAAGCGAGGGAGACCTTTTTTGAAGTACCTGGCAGAAAGCCTAAAAATAAAGATAAGTGTCTGTTTATAAGAAAAAGTACTTCTGGAATTTATTTAGGTAATCAATGATGTATTGTCAATTTCTTTGAAGAAAATTTGTTTTAAAACATATAAAAACATCAGCAGAGAGTAAATAATTCTGGCTGTAAATAAAGTAAAGGAAAGACATTCCGGTATAAAATGTGGGTGACTGTATTTTAGAGAATTGTTAAATATAAAGTAGTGACAAACTCGATGCGCAACACATCCTTTGTTTTGTATATATCCATGTTGATTAGTTTTAATATGATAATGTCGAATTATATGATGAATCAATAAGAAGAGAGATTGATTCTAAAGATAAACATTTCAATAATTTTCCAACTGAGGGGAAATCAAATACTAAACGTCCAATTAGTCAACGCGATTTGTTTGTTTCTTGGGAAAGACTGACTATAATGATACGCTGACAATTTTGAGTGTCAGAGATAAATAAACTTTTTTTTTTTTAATAAAAATTTGATTCAAATAACAATTTCGTTTAATAAATTTTTTAGCGGAAGTGAAGAGGGCGTAAACCTATTTATTTATTATTAGGCTTAGAGCTTCATTTTGTATCAATTGAGTTTCAGTGAGTTGTATTAAAATCACTATAAGTATATATTCCAAATTTTGTTACTATTTATCAATATAATAATAAATAATAGATCAAAAAGCTTGTATAAAATTCTAAACTATTACTGGTGGAAGAAAAATATTCTATTGTTTAAAAGTCAAAGACCTATAAGATAAAAAAGGGTTTAAGAGAAATTTATTTCTTGGAGAAAATTACAAAAAAAAAAAAATGAATAAAGATTACATCTTTCATTGTTAGTTGAAAAGTTTCATTTAAAATTCCCATGTTTTCTTTTTCCATCAAGTTGATATTCATTTATTCACTCTAAATCATTCATGCAGAACTGATTTATTTCTTTTAAAGTCCTTCTAGTTTCATGTACTTGATTTTATTCTTAAAACCAAAACTAAATTGTTATTTATTGTAATAATCAACAAATAAATACGTGTTAATTAATTTTTTTTAGTCTTTTCGGCATTTGAGGCTATATAGACTTAAAACGATACATATTTATTTTAATTACAATAAGTATTATTCAAGCACATATTATATTATTCCAAATGATTTAAATAAATTTTCATCGGAATGCCTGGGATCCGAACCCAGACCCTTGACTTTAAAGATTATCAATATTGAAAATGTCATTTTCTCTAACATCTCGGCAACGAAGGTAGGGGGGGGGGGTGTTAATTAATGATTGTTTATGAAGTGGCATTTGTTGTAGAAAAAGTGAATATAATAATAATAATATAATTAAAAGACAATCATTGGATATCTTATATAAGATCCCGGATTTGATGAGTTACTCTAATGACATCAGATTTCCCGTTGAATATCTGACTCCTTTTGTA
This sequence comes from Anisolabis maritima, assembly GCA_010014785.2. Lineage (NCBI taxonomy): Eukaryota > Metazoa > Arthropoda > Insecta > Dermaptera > Anisolabididae > Anisolabis > Anisolabis maritima. The sequence continues at coordinate 21,335 of JAAAKE020114461.1, forward strand.
ATAATTATATTTATTATATTAAAAGTCAGGGATTTTATCCATATATTATTTAAACTCGTTCTTTCTCTTTTCCTAATTATAAATAAAAAGTAATCTTGTAGAGGATCAGAAAATTTTTAAAATTATTATTATAATAACCAATCAATAACGATAAAATTACAAATTAAACAAAAAATTGAAATACGAAAAGCCTGCGTTATGGAGTGGAGTCAAGGCTTCTTCATAATCCAAAATAAAAAGGGTGCTCTATTCGTTTATTTAAAATAAATGGTTACCAATAAATATATATCAATCGTCAGATAGCAGTTGTAAGCATCTGGGAATGCGCCAACCAACTTGAATCTGCGAAAAGGGCTGCGAAATTGCTCGCTTCGCTCGCAAGAGTTTCCAAATAGTAGTGTAGATGTATAGACAGACATTGGAATATGAATCTAAAGTAAAAATTATATTTGATAAAATTTCGCCAGCCAAAGTCAAAATTTTAATATTTGAAAAAAAATTAAGAGCAGACAATATGAACTTTCGGACAGACCATTTTTAGACACAGGGGTCTTCAAAATTTGTATTCTCAATGAAATTCCGACATCGAATTTTTTTCGATCGCAATACTTTCCCTATACCAACTATACATATCAAAAATTATAAGTAAACCCTATTTTGATAAGTAAAATATAGTACATATATATATATTTTCCCTCTTAAAAGTAATTAGACAATCTATATCTTTGGTTTCGTCTTTATGGAAAATTAGAAGACCTACATGAAATAAATTTAATACTAAGTAAAACGAAATTTGATAAATATGAATTTCATATAGCTAACCAAAACCAAAGGTACATGTTATTCAAATACTTTTAAAATAAGGGAGTAAAAGGTAAGTAAAAATTAGGTATATTTTTATAACTACAATAAAATGGATAGGACTAGTATATTGGGAAGGAACTAAAGGCAGGGCCATAACAAATACGAGTTCGATTCGCTTCGTTCTTCCTTAGTTTTAACAGTGGCTACTCAAAAACATTATAAAAAAGTTTTAATAGAATTAAGACCTCTAAGTTATTGATGTTCCTGATAGCAAATAAATAGAGTAAGAATAAACAAAAATCAAAAAATAATGGAACCCAGTTTAAAAAAATATTTGTAATTTAAAGGAGTGAGCAAAACACATGCTATAAATAAATACCTTTTCATTAAAAATTTTGTGTTGTCAATTATCTATTTGTATGTTGACATTTAAATCAAAATAACTTAACAAATATTCGGTATATCAAAATGCCGTTTTTATCATCGATAATTAGCATAAAAATTTGCATCTTATTCATTTATAAGCTGTCTTAGTCATAACGGCAAAAAAAAAAAATTAAAAAAAAAAAAATCTATAAAAATTTTCCAATAAAAATAATAAATTTCCATTTCAGTTCATTTCTTTGTTTCACTAATTCTTTCTTCCAAATTTGAAATTGTAGTTATTTTTCAGAAATTCATCTTTGCGGTGTATTTTGTTGCTTTCATTTTTTTTCCTATTATTCTTATTGATGATATACTATAAACAAACTCTTTATCGTGTTATCCCGTATCTCCTACTGATTTATATAATATAGTGTTCTTCGGGTATCCTTCGTCGCAGGTGAGCTTGGTGATTGTCTGGCGAAGGTCTTGAGCTGGAGCACAGGTAGTTTGAAGACTTCCGGCCGTCCTTGACCTCTTCACCTGTTGGCCCTTGGTCCTTCACCAGCAATCTCCCGTTTAACTCATTCGGTTAATCAGAAATGTTCTTTAAATAAAATTGATGAGTCTTTCAAAAAATTTCCTCGCTTTTCTATAATAATATATATAATTCTCTATTAAACAATATTATCTTATATTTTATATTTAACAACAAAACAAGATAAAACAAGATAAATTTGCAAATCACTATTTAATGTTAAAATTAATATTTGCATAATTACTAATAATAATATTATTTTAAGTAAATTATTTTATTAAATTTATATAAAGTTAATTTATAGTCATTAAAAAAATATCTAATTAACTTAATCAGGGCCATATTCAAATGAGGTCAATCGGAAGCCACCTAAACCCTTCTCTCAAAAATTGTCTAATAGGCCTATAGGAAAGAAAATTATCCATATAATAATAAACGTAAATGATGAATAAAAATTCTATTTACTACTCAACAAATTAAAAACGGTCCTGATGATGGGTGACGACTATTCCCCGAAACGTCAATAATATGTATTGTAATTAAATATTCTGGGCCGAAAGTAGTGTTTTATAATTATATTAATTAATCTTAGTCATTTTCCTTATAGAGCCTTCCTCTACATAGTTTTCCTAAAAAAATTTTCTAAATTCTTCTATACTTTTTCAAGATATAAATGAAACCCTTGATTATTGATTATAGTGTTACGGACCGTATGGCACAATATCCAGCACGTCTATGCCCCACAAATGAGTGAAGATGCTAAGTTCAATTCACCCGGTTAATCCCACGAGCAAAAAGATTATTAAAAAATAAATTTAAGTAAAATTTGATAGATAAATAACTAGAGTATACATTTTTAATCTTAGTTCTAGTCGTGTCGTTTTCTTCAAATCATTTTCGGTCAAGTTTCCTTTCAAGAATTCCTAGTCCTTATGTGAAAATGAATAGAGGTAGTAAATGTGATGTCTACAGTTCTAGTCGTTTGTATTGTCTAGTCGAGGTCAGCGCGGTCCTTTTAAAGCCGTGATATTTTTATTTATTTATTAATTTGGTTAATCCATTTTGTCTGGCCTTATAAACTATTTCTTAATTTAATATCATCCTCTATATCTTATATGTAGTTAACGGTTATCCCTGTTAATAAACACAGTCGAGTAGGTGAGACAAATTTCTGAACGACGATTTCTTGTGGCACTAATTGTAATCTGGTCATGTAAGGACTTGACTTTTTTTATCTGGTTTGTCTTCAATCTTACTACTCCAAATGGCTTTGCGAGGCGTGAATGGCCTTAATGATTGCCAAACACTTAATTCGTTCCTAATAATAAGAATTAAAAATTTTTTTTTTTTTTTAAATTGTGAGATACAGAGTGACACCATTGGCCGTTTTATGGTTATTAATATCAAGATAAACATTAAAAATTTTGATTGAACAAGACTTTATGGGTTGTTAAGGTATAAGCAGAGATGAGCAAGTATTTTCAAATACTTATACATACATTTCGACTAAATGCTCAATTTTTAAAAAATAATATAATTTACTTTACAAAATTTATTAAAATTTAAAAGTGAGATATTTTCATCTAGTATAATATTTGAAATACATCTATTTTAATTTGAAAATAATTTGATAAAATATTTAAATTTATTTCCTATAAATTAAGCTTTTAAATTTTACCATTTTTTTAAAAATTGAGAATTGAGGCCAAATCTGTTTGAAATATATTTGGGTATAAGGATAATCATAAACATCCGAACGTAGTCCTAAACTAAAATATCTAGTCATACTTATTTTTTACACTCATATAATCTACTACTTATACTAATTATACAAAATTAATTTCAAAGATTCATTGTAGTGTTTTTTGATCACCTTTCCAGACACATTGGCTCCCACACTGGAGGCTTTATAAAATTTTATTATGTCGTATAATAATAATGAAGTTTTCATTATAATACAAATTTTATATTTAATAGATGTCTAGTCTAAAAAAATGACTCATATTTAGGAATTAAATGGCGGTATAAAACAGAAGGAATTTCTCAAAACGCTTCCAAACAAGAACTTCTTAATTATTTCTAAAGAAGAAGATATGATTTAGTATTAGTCATATTTATTAGAAAATTACATTTCTTTATTGTAATTTCGATGCGTTATCTGGTCGATGGATCTCCACGGGTTCTCGCTTGCTTATTCCTTATAAGTTGCTCAGAGACCGTCGGCAAAGATCAAAAATTCGTTTCAGACTGTCCATTGGCCATTTCCGTTGCCGCTAAACACTAACCGCTAGAGTATAACCAGGCGAAGCGTTTTCTATTTAGATGCCCAATTGAAAACCACTTTTCTCCTCTTAATCTCATAGTTCTCAATTGAATAGATAAATGCATTTATATTATTACGATAGAACGATTGAGTTTATTTATAGAATTATGAAACATTCTACCAGGAAATGTTATTTATGACATAAGAAATAAATATTGAAAACAATATTGTTTTGATAAAGTACTTTCAAAATTTTTAAAATATTTATAATTAAATAATGTATATAACTATATTAATCCATTTCTTATAGAAGAATTATTGGATAACACAAATAAATAAATCATTTTCATATTATTATACTAAGTTGTTTTTGTTATTAAGTCAAAATATATAATATCAGATTATGTTATGATTAAAGTAGGAGAATTTGAAAAACTCATTTATTTATATATTTTTTGTTTTTCATAAAAAGGGGAAGAGTTAATCTTACAACCACCTAGGACTTTAGGGGCACAAATCAATGGATTAATCAATTTTAAAAAAATAATAAAATAAAAAGAATCCATACTTTCACAAGAGGAGATGACAGCGGGGAAGAGTCGGTTTAAGCAAATAGCAAAAGATTTCGGCCTAAATTTTTTTGGGGAGGGTTTAATCAATTTAACAGGTGAACAAAAACAATGAATATTTGGAATATACTTGTATATTACCTAAATAAAATTGCTATAAAAATTATAAATACCAAGCTATAAATTCGTGTTTGCTAACTGGAAGGTAGGCAACCCAAATGTCCAAGTAGCTAATGAGTTTTTAGATTATTTGTCCAGTAGCAGTCGGTTGTTGATTTTTAGGAATATTTAAGAGAAAACAAATGAAATAAAAAATAAAATATTCGTGGACTTCTAAAGCAAGCTCTGCAGATAGTATTTGGATAAATAATCAAAATTGATTTAAAAGTAAAAAATATGAGGAACCTTCCCGGGGTTGTTACAGCCAAAATGGAAAAAAAATATCCATCAAGATTACTTATTGGTTCTCCTCAAATTATAATTCTTTTTTTAAATAAGGAGAGCTAAATCAACATGTCTCATGTAATTAGTGTAGAGCTATTTAAACCTCTTAAAAAATATTCCTTAAAATTCTTACAACATAGACTAAAGTATTTTCTCAATTCTTAATTATGTTTGTCTGTGTTGCAATAATTAAAGAAAAAAAAAGAAATATATTAAAACCCATTTTGATATCTGATTGCTTAATCTAGGTTTCTATTGTTTTTTTTTTTTTTTTTTTTTTTTTTTACGGAAATCGAATCGAGGAAGTGAGAGTCTACAATTTCTTCATTAAAAGAATATTTTCAATTTTTAAATTATAAAATGGTTTATTTTATAAGCCCTGACCCAGGCAAAAGGAGCAGCCACCAATATCTTTGTTTACAAGCAAGGCCGAGTCCTGCTGAAACTTGGATGGGTTGCTCCCAAGAAACAAGAACAAACGGTCGCCAGAAGCCACCGATTATTGCATTTTTTCAAAAGAATATATATTTGTAAAGTCATAGGAGCCGAGAAAGGCAATAAAATTAAAAAAAAAAAATTATAAATTCATTTTTGCCCTATTTATGATGAATGAGCCAAGCGAAATAAAAAGAATTTACATTGTAAGATCTAATTGATTAAATGACTCGGATTATTTGAATTGGCGATTGGAGGGGATGACTGTCATTCTTACAATTCATCTAAATTCACAATTATTCAATTTAACATTTCAAGTGATATAAAATAATTTAATACGATCTATGAGTTTAAAAATTTGACAAACGTATGAATAATCATAAATTATTAAGATTTTTTCTTTTTGAGAGTCTACATGAATAAACTGTGGGGGTTCTATTTTAGGGATAGCAAATTATCAACTCACTGAATTTTTCTATTAATTGTATAATCCAGAGATCCTTTAGCAGACCATGCATGTTTAGTTAATTCTAGGGAGATTTAACAATGTGCATGCATAGCTCGCCCTAGAGGAGCTCTGGAGGATTATTCGAAAAATCTTTTAGTTAGTACTTCCCAGCAACAAATCACGAACTAATTTCTGCAGCCCATGGTATCTAATATTTTTACAGCAAGGGTTCCCTTCTACCTAAGTAGCGTTCGCCAATAAAATCAGTTCAGTGATTATACTTAAATGCCTTAATTTATACCTTTATATTATTTTAAGTCTTTCGGCATCTCTGAAACGAATGACGAGAAGCGAACCACTGGCCTTTGGTAATGGGAAGCAAGACCTCTACCTCTGCACTAAAGGGCAGCTTGGGACTGCATGAACATTACTATTTTTTCGAAAATGATATATGTCAAATCAAAATAGAGAACAGATCAATCTGATTAACAGGTCCCTTTTTTCATTAATTTTTATTACCAGTATATCCCCGATATATTTTTCCTTTTTCTTTTCTTTTTTTTAAATATAAATTAACCTAACCTCATTTTTAGAAATAAATGTCAAACTCTGCTTGCAGCAATCATGACGCGACACTCAAACTCCAACCAGAAACCTGTCATGGCAAACATTTTGGGATTATAATTTTGTTTAGATAGTATTATTATAATCGGAGGAAATAATTTAAAACATATGAAGTAATTTGGGTGACCAAAAAAATGCGCCCATCGCCCTATTTCTGCTCCGGCTCTCTGACAAAAAGGTACAGTAACTAGTTTCATCCTAAAAAAAAGTGAAAAAGCGTTATTTCCCATGAGAAAAAAAAAGAGAAATATTTATTGATCCAACAATTAAGCCAAGAAGTTCCAAGTTCAACTCTTTCTGTTCCATTCAGAAACACAAAATTGCGTTGTTTTTCATTCATTAAGGAACATAATAAAATATAGAGGAACGGATTTCAATCACGGGTCTCGTGAGGTCTGGAAGTTCTTAAAGTTCGGAGACCCTCACCGCTCTCTCATTCAAACATAAACTTCAAATTTTTTAAAATATTGATCATATTTAATATATTTTAATGAAATTAATTTTTTTAACAATAAAATTAATTTCATTATAGGTCTAATAAGATATTTTATAAACGAAGTGAGCACTCATTCAGGAGACAAATGCCTCCTTTGTATTCTCCCCTTCTTCTATAAATAATTTATTTATTAAATTTAAAAATATTGGGTTGAGGAATAAGTTCGCAGCGTTTTTATATTTTCTTTTGTTTTACAACGATTTTTTGCTGTTTGAGAAAGTGTATAATATTCTTTCAATAGAGCTCTTTCTGCTCTACAAAACTGTGCTAATCGTCTTTTTGAGTAATTTAATGTTTTATTACTTTTGAGTCTTAGAAATGGAATATCTAGGAGATAAAAATCAACATTTTCGACACCTGCTCTTCTTCGCTTTTCATCGAGGCCAAAAAGCTGCTGAAGCAGCCCAGGACAATTGCAACGTATACGGAGAAGGTGTCATAGATGAGTCTACAGCACGGAAATGGTTTGCAAAGTTCAAAAATGGCGATTTTGAAGTCGACGACACGCCCCGCAGCGGAAGACCTTCTGAATTCGACGAAGAGCGTCTCAAAGCACTTTTGAAGGAGGACGGTCACCAAACAAGTCGTGAATTGGCCGAAAATATGAACTGCGATCATAAAACGATTCTCAATCATCTTCATTCAATGGGATTTGCCGAAAAATTGGGAGCCTGGGCCTCACGAGCTTAACAAAAACAACAAAGCACTCCAAGAGCTCGAATGGGAGGTCCTTCAGCATCCGCCTTATTCTTCGGACCTTGCACCGACGGATTACCATCTTTACCGCTCCCTGTCGAACCATATGAGGGGCGTTACCTTCGACAATGAAGAGGACCTTAAAAACTGGCTCAACAACTTCTTCGATACCAGACCGGGCCATTTTTGGCGGAACGGCATCGACAAATTGGTCGAGAGGTGGTAGAAGTCGTAAACAACAACGGCGAATACATAATTTATTAATTTATTGTTATAACTATTGATTTTATAATATATATTAAGTCTTTGAAGTTCGCTACGAACTTATTCTCCAACCTAATATATATAATCAAATATATATAATCCTTATTAATAAGAAAATGTGAACAATTTCAACAACCTCTTGATTTATTTCTAAAGATTTCGTGAAAAATAGTGAATTATTATTTAAGAAGTATATATTTTATCTTAGATTTCCATATATATTTTAAGGAAAAAAAAAGTAAAAATAAAAATTCCTCATGAAAGAAGAAAAAGAAAGAAAAAAGGATAAATAAATTTAAACAAACAAGATTGAAGATAATTCTTTCATTCTTAATTACGAACAATCTTTTTCTTTAAGATGGTTATCTTTAACTATAAACAGATTTGTTTTCACGAATTGTTAAATTCTTGAAATAAATTATATATGTATATGTAGACGATACCTTGAGATTTGGACGGGTAGAGCTGCATGTCGTTGAAGAGCTGCTGAACTTTATCCCCATGGATGCAACTTGTGGCGCCCACGCGGCCCCTCCACACTGAATAGACCTCTCTGCAATCAAAAATAAAACCAACAAGGGTTAGTCAAATCAAACAATTAAACAAATTTTACTAATAAAAAGTAAATATTTATAGAGCAAATAAATTATGAAAAGAAGAGAGAAGAAAAAAATTTGAAGAGATTTTTGACTTTGCCCCAAGCTCAAATATCTGAGATTATTTTGTTTTTTATATAAATAAAAAAGTTTCAGAAAAATTCATTAATTTTAATAAACTTTTAGATTATTTTTAGTTCAGGAAGTTCCTTTATATTTAAGAGATTATTTTTATTTAGAAGCTAAAAATAAATATATTTATATTTTTTATAGGCTTAGAATTGTTTTTTTTTTTTTTTATTTTTTTTTATTTATTATTATTATTATTTTAATTCAGGTTACGAATTCCTAGCGTGTACCTTGAAAGACTAAAATCCAGTTTAATACTTTTTACATGAAATACGTATGTATGTATTTATCAAGTTAAGAACTATATAAAATACTCTACTATTAGGAGAGTCCTATTCACTAATTTTGGTCAGAATAAGAAAAGAAAATTAAACAAAAAACGTTGGATTATATCGATTATAAGACGCACCCTTATTTTTATAAGCTAGAAATAAAAAAAAATACATACACTTTACCCCGGCTAGACGCCAGCAAATAGAAGATTCACGATTTATATAGAGATCCCAAAAAAATGCGTCCTATAATCGATGTATACGATAATTATAAAACTTAGAAAATAGACGATTTCGAAAAATTTTATCTTATAGGCCTTTATAGGAACCCTACTCTAAATGGATGCTTTTTGTAAATTTTCTTAAAAATGGATTTAAGAGACTTAATTACAAATAGCTTCTAAAGAATTAGGGTTTTTGAAAGGGAAAAATATAGGTCGTAGGAAATTTATTATAAGTGGTATTTAGATCTCCTCATTTAAACTTAGAAGTTGACCATGTCGCCTACTAAAGCCCAATGTCGTAACCAGCCTTATATCATGGGGGAGGGGGAGGTAATTAATTCAATTTATATATATATATATATATATATATATTGATATACAAGACCAAATATCATAATAATAAACAACAATGATTGCACGTCGGAAGCAATCGATTTTTAATATCAAAATTATATACAGAGAATATTTATAAAAATAAATGGCCACTCCAGCTGAAAAATGACTTTAAATTTTAAAAAATCATGGGGGTAAATACCCCCCCTTTGTATAGGTCTCTACAAAAACCATTATTATTATTATAAGACAAACGATAGAATTCTTAATATTTACAATAAACAATCTTATATATACCGGAGTTTGAAAGAATTTTATCAGGGTGGGAGGAAACTTCTGGAGTGATAGGTAACAAAGGGTGGGGTATATACTTGTTTAAAAGCAAACAAAATTTGACAGAATATGATAAATTTCAATACAATTTTTTTCATGTGCTAATCAAACTTGGCGTGTCAGTATATGCCATTCTTGTTCATACAAATAATTATGGAACCCACTTCTAAAATACTACTTTATCCTCTACATGGAAAATAACCAGACACTATTGTATGGACTAAAAAAAAAGTTTATGAGAGTATTTTTTATTTAAAATCTTTATTAATGGAGTTAGGCAGTGGCATGCAAAATAAAAAATTGTTATTCAATTTTGGAGAGGGCTGAAGATGGTATATTTAAATGATCCAAAACCCAAAACGTCAATCCGAGTGATGAAGAGCATTTTGACTCCGCCCAGCAGTCATCTCAGTTATTATTAATACTTCTTTTCCCATCCAGAGGGTATGTAAATTTCTTTCTAATTTTCTTTTTTTTTATATTAAAAATAATTTTATTATTCATATATGAAATATTATATATTTAAAAAAAAATTGAATTGTTCTTTTCTGACCAAAACCGCTTCCCCAATTATGACCTAGATTTATATTTTTTAAGACATTCTAGGAAAATAAAGTATTTTACCTATCCATCAATTGTAGTTTAAAAAAGCCCTAATAATGATGTCATCCAAGAAAAACAGAGCAAGTGTTATTTTTTTCACTTAATGAAATAAGTTGGTTAGCTTGATGGTGTCGTCAATTTCAGAAGTCCATCTATTTTCATCAAGTGCTCATTGGCATAAACGCGGGTCGTTTAGTCTTAAAAGTCACGAGGTTTGCAGCCTGCAGGCCCATTTACAAATTTACATGCGTGGGAAACAAAACAGTGCCTCAGGCTGATGGCTATTTATTGTATACTATGCAAATGGCCAATGATAAACTATATGTTTGTTGTAAGAGTTAAATTACGACTTTTTTTTTCACATACTCGTATTCCGATTGAGAGATAAATAGCCTATGTATCACGGAATGTTGTATAAGCAGATTTTTTTTAGAAATAAATAATCGATTTTATTATTAAAATATACTCAATCTCACGTTTGCGTGTTATTATTTTAAAACGGGATTAGAAATAAAAAATAGACAACGAAGATGCAAAACTTTCCCGCACTTCTTTTCTTAGTCTTTTCGGCATCTGAGGTCATGAAGACAGAAATCCAGTCTTAGCTCGAGTAACCTTTCTTACTCATTTCTGGAGTTGTTAGAGCAATTAAAAGTAAATTTTATTTTAATAATGATCCTTCTTATGGAGTGAATATAAAATTTATAAAAAGACAATTTTTTTATAAAAAGAAATATATATATATAATTTTATATGTAGAAATTGTTTAGAATTTAAAACAATACTAACTATATATACCATGTATATCAATAGGTAATAGAAAGTAAAAATGATGGATCTAATAAAATTTAAGTAAGTAAATTTCCCTTTTATGAAGAAAATTCTATTTTTATAAATTTTATAAACACTTTATAAGAAGGATGTATTAAAATAAAATTTACCTTTAGACATGTAGCGTCATCACTAGAGGATGGTAAAACTCGCAATGCAGGGAGTTGTCAAGTCAAATTGATCTATTATTTAAAACAAATTGGTGAAGGAGGATTGAATCAATTGAAGAAAAAAATTCTAGATGGAAAATTGGATGAGCAATAAAGGTTAACAAAAATTAGGACCTAAAGAGGGGAGAGGGGGGATTTGAAGTAGTTTTGTTACTTCGGTGTATGCATTTAAAGCTCTTTGTAAAATTAGCTTAAGAGCTGCATCTATAAAAAAATTAGGCAAATTTGTATAATAATAGTTGTTCCTTTTTGGAAAAGACTTGGTAACGAAAATTAATCATTTAGGTGATAACTTTCTGAATTGAAAAAAATATAATAGAGTAAGCAGGGAAGATTGTTCCCTCTCCCAGTTCTTTTAAAGTTGAGAAATTTTGTTAATTGAGAAAATGATTGATTTTGTACTTTAGAAAATGGCTAAACAAATGAAAATTTTATTTTTAACAAAAACACTTATATATTTCGTTAAAATTAAGCATATGTTTGAAAAAAATTTAATGGCATCTTGGCATTCTTTCAAATCCCCTCCCCCCTCGATTGTCACTTTTGAAAAGTTTCAAAATAACCCTGACCGAAAATTTTTGCAAATATAAAAAAAGAATACAATAAACAATTTTTTTGATTGAATTTTTTTTTTTTTGTTCAAGTTGATTCACCAACTATTCATTTCTAATTATCATTCGACTCATTTAATTGATAAAAGTTAAAAACACATCCAGAGTGAAATTCAGACTTGATGAAAAATTTCAGAATTTCATTATCTGTCATTGAGAAGAAAATTCTGATAAATTAGCGGACCGTCAATTGAGTTTATGATGCATTAATTAGATCTGCAGAATGAATTTTTCTACTTAAGTCACAGTGCAAGTCATCCCAGTAAATGACCCTCTGTTTGATGATAATAAGGATAATGATGATGATGAGTTGGTTGGTCTGTCTATTGTCCCTTAATCACATTGTCTATTGCATTAGAATGATTTATCTTTTTATCAATTATGATAAGACTGGCCATCATGCATGGAATGCACTTTACTTAAACAACTTAATTTTAGAAAATATATTCAGAATTTAAAATGAAAATAAAAATAGCTGATTGAGTCATTTAAGTATTATGTGATCAGTAGTTAATATGCTAATAATAAAAATATATATTGAATATGATATATTGAAGCAATCATGATTGATTATTCAATCTAAACAAATGAATGGCTGACTTGGCAGATTAATTGTATTGACATTTAATAAAAAATAAATAATAAACCTGAGAATTTTAATTATATCAAAAATATAAGATTATATTATTTTATGCAAAATTAATTTGTAACGTAGGAAATGTTAGTGTTAAAATTATATAATAATTATTAGCCCGGGAATAATTAATAGTTTGTTATTAAAAGACCATTCACCTAAGCAGGAAATTACTTTTGAACGAAAATAAATGTTGAGAAGATCCATTTTGGAATCATTTAAAAATACGAATAGAGTTGGTATATTTTCAAAATTCTATTTTAGGGATATTCACTTATTTTTACTCTCCTTTTTAGAGGTGTGTAAGAATCTGAGTTAAAAAAAGGAAAATATTTTTATTTTATAAATGACAATTAAAATTACAGATGAAATCTTGTTGAGAATTTTTTTTCAATGGATATTTTGAAAATTTTTGGTATTTTAACGAGTGCAAGACTTATTCAACAAGGCCCATGTTCGCTTTCCGTCATTAGCGATAAAATTATTTAAATTATATTGTTTACCAATTTAAATAAATATTGGCGGAGTCTATATAGCCTCAGATTACACCTGAAAAAAACAAAATACCTCAACTAAAAACTTTAGAAAAATAAGACCCATATACAAAGTTGTATTCATTTTTTTGAACAACTTTACCTTTTAGGATCTCTTAATTAGGAGATAATAGTCTGGAAGGCTTTGTAATTATCCTAAAGTGTAAAAGATAGAAAATTTTTTTTCAAAAAGATAAATAACAATTTTACGATAATTTTGCATTTGGATATTATATAAAATTAATAGTTAAGAGAATATTTTGATACTTCAAATCAAGTATTATTTGGCCTGGGTCAAATGTTGTCAAAAGTTGAGCCTTTAATGAACAGATAATATAGGCTCTAAAATTTGGTTTCAATCTGTCAAGCCGTTCGGCTTCCCTAAATCAATTTAGGGGCCTCAATTCGTGCAGATCAGTTGAAATTTCGATTGCGAAAAAAATATCTACTGATTTAAGACTTTCCTATACAACCCTTTTAGAGGAAAGTTGAAATAGAAAGGTTATTTTGTATTTTGATGAAGGGATGTGCCTTTTTTGCTAAATAATAAATTCATTATTGAATGATTATGAATCATTTAATAAAAGAAAAGAAAAACCTAGAATATAGATGACCAACTGAAGTACACAATAATAAACAAATTTTAAATTACAGGATAGCTGCGCCATTCTCAAGGTATATGAGATGATTTATTAATATTATTATATTTTTAGATAATAGAATATATGTTTTATTGGACAACACGTTTAGAGTTTCAACCCTCATATGGGATATCCTTAGGTTCGAAATATATTAATAAAAATATTGTGTTCATTTTGTTTTTGCATAAATTTGTCAAGTTTTTTTATTCAATGTATATACATAAATTTTTTCTCATTATTCATTATAATTTAAATTTTTTTTTTGTATTTTTTGTTATATATATATATATATACAGCCAAATCTCCAAATCGTACTCAGGTATTATTGTTAAAGATTAAAATATAAAATAATACTTTTCATTTACCTCAACACCCATAAACCCACTGAAATTACTGTTATCTTAAAAATATATTTATTTAAATTTATTTCTCTTAAATATTTTTTCTTTGAATTAACTCTCAATTATTATAACCAAAAATTTTTTTATAAAAAATCATCCCACATATACCTTGAGAACGACGTAGCTAGCCTGTATTTTAAAATTTGGAATAACAAACAACGCTTCAGGAAATTCATTGAGAATAATAAATCAAGATTTCCTCACAAAAATGAACAATATCAAATTCGATAATTTTGATGAAGCCCATCTAAAAAATTCGTCTTGTGATGATCTAGAAAAGGCAAATTTTGTAATTGAAACTTGAAAGTGGCTTGAAATTCTCCTATCCGATAAATAAACTCATATGAGTATGTATATTTTCTGGTAATAGCCGGTGATCAAATGATCGACATGGGGGCTGGGATCCTCTAGTCGGGGCTAATTCGGGCCTCGCGGCCTGGCAATACGCCCGGCCCACTTCACCTGGGCATTTGCCCAGGAGGCAGGAGAGAGAGATGATGAGGGGCGAAGCCCTCATGCTATGCCAAGCTATCAAAGCTATGACTATGACTGTCTCACTGCCTCAACGACACTGAATGAATCGGAATTTTAACGAGAGCAAAACAACCTACCATGTGCTTATGACTAACAGAAACTCAACCTACCCCCCCCCCCCCTCCCCGCCCCGTCCAAAATTTAACACCGACCAGAAGTAAAAAACAAATTAAAAACATCACATTTTTTAATAAAAAGAAAAAAAAATAAACACCCATGGATT
>JAAAKE020114462.1:0-16217 GCA_010014785.2 Anisolabis maritima
CGTCGGCTCGGATCCGGGGTCTCAATCTGCCTACTCCCCGGGTCGAGATGTTGCTTGGTCGCTGTCTCGAGCCCAACCCAGGAAAATATTCCACATACAACCAACCGCGGAAATATTTAAGTACTTTCACTTTGAGAGCTTTGGAATTTTTTTATACATTATCTTTAAATATTGAAGATATTATGAAAAATAGGGGATCATAAAAAAATTATAAAAGAAGAGTCCAGCAGAGGGAAGCGCAGCTAATTTAATTCATTAATATTATTCATTTTTTAATGACATATTAGGAATTAAAAATAGAGCTATAAGAAAATTAAAAATCTCTATCATTGATTTATTTAATTTTTTAAATTCTTTTTCTTATATAATATAATAATTTTATTTTTTTAGGATAAACATTATGGTAAAGCATCTTTATATCGTTCCCATAAAAACCCAGAAGCTCGAGTTTCGTCAAGTATAAAACACTACAAACAGTACACATTACAACGAGCTTATCAAGGTGAATCTTTCTTTTGGGGTCTACTCCCAGAACCAGGAGATCATCTAGACTTCCAACTAGTGCAACCTCTCTGCATAAAAAGGTATACACATATATAGGAGCCCATAATTATGAAAATGGACAAAGTTATTTTGAGATATTTACATTTTTAAAGTTAAAACTGCATGCTATGAATTAACATACAACTATAAATAGTTTAATTTTCAATTCTATTGAAAAAAAAATGATCCCATATTATCCTAATAAAAATATAGGCAATACAAAATATTTAATAAACTGTTTACTTAAATTTTTGATTTAGTCTATATTCATAATCAAGGCCACATATAATTTATATTGCTGTTATGCGTGAAAAAGAGGATAAGTCAAAAATCATATTTTTCAGAAATGACAGTTTGAAAATATTAAAAATTCATAAGTGAGATCTACTAGCTGGACAGATCAATTTGTGTAAGGGTTCGGAGAAAAAGAAAACTAGTCTCTTTTCTCAGGTCACCACTTTATTCAGCAAATATTTCCGCCAGCATTATGTCGGCCATCCTCAGTGCCACAATGTGATAATTTTAGTGGACCTGCGTCCGTTAGGTATATATATTTTACCCATCAATCCAAAATTCACTTTTTTTTTTAATATTTGACAATTTAAGGGTTATATATAGAGAACTTAAACCTGGTGCCCTTCCTGCCCAAAGATAATATAAATAAAATTTGATGATCCAAATGATAGAAAAATAATAGATGGAATGCATTTCTAGTAAATTCTTATATTAAATAAATAAACATATTAATTATAAAAAATATGAATATTTTCTTTTTCAGTTTCCTTTTTCGAAGTGGTAATCCAGAAAATCCTGCTGATCGCTTTTATAACACAACGGTAGAAGCTTTAAGTAATTCCAGTAACGCAGCTGATATTTATCAAGTAACAAATGATGGATATTATATTCTTGGTAATTGTTGAGTTACTTCTTAAAATTTATTTCAATTAGCTAGGGGAAATATATGGGAAATAGTCATTCTTAACTATATTTTAGTTAATATTTTAACTATAAATTGAATGTGGCGTGCTAAGTCTTCTAAGGGAGAATGAGGATTGAATAAAACGCTATATTCTTGGCAGTAGAGAAAAAATTTTATTGGGTGTTTTCTTTGGATATTTCGATATAAACAATTTTTCATCTCTATACCCACTCCTCCTGCCATATTTAGATTATAATAAGAGAAAATTTCAGTGTACATATCATCGGTCTTGGTCTAGCACTGAGGCATTAATATAACACAGATATGAATATTCAATTATAATCTATTATAAATAGTTTTTGCTGTATATTCTTATCTCACAGAATCATTTTTTACCTAAAATATGATATGATTTATTTTTAAATTAGAAAATTTTTTAAGTAAACGGGAAAATAGAGGGGATGAAGAGGTAAAGAGCCTTTCACTCCCAAATTCAATTGACCACTAAGAACTAGAAAACAGAGAAGGTTTTGGTCTGTGCCAATAGAAGCACGATTCACCAGGGGTAACCAACCGGAGAATGTTTTTTTTCTTTAATTTTAAGGGTTTTCCCTAAAAAAAAAAAAAAAAAAAAAAAATTTAGATTAGTGAAATTTCTTTAGATATTTATTATATTGAAATTACTAAGAAAATAGATCTAAATTATGTAGCATTCACATTAATTACATAGGTACTATTATTAACTTCTAAAGAATTTTTGTAAAATGTTTGAATTTTTATAATTCACAATATTTTATTACAAATCAGATATTATATATATATATATATATTTTTAGGTCAATTTAATTCTCTTGGTGTGGCTGAAGGAGTGATTGATCAACGAATTTGCCCAATTTCTGCTCTTCGCCTTTCCGTTCATGGATACAGTGATAATTGGGCGATTCTCAGCGAGGTAAGTAATTTACAGTTTTAATTATTCTCTATTTTTAATTTTCCTTCTATAAACCTGCAAATATAAATGTGAACTGATTTTCATCTTTTTTCTTTAAAAATTATATGGTATCAATATTATATAAAAATTTTTTTTACAAAATTAAGAAGAAATTAATTTTTTTCTTACCACTTTTTTACTAATTTATTTTTCCTAGTTAGAAATTTTGTTTGGTCTATTTTTTTTAAATTTATTCTATGAACTAGATTAGTCTGTTAGATTTTTAATTTTGATTACTGCACAAGGCAAATAGTATCGCCCTTTTCAATGAAAAGATCTTGAATCATACATACATTTTCTATAAACCATCGTATATTACGTTGCTATCTCCGCTCCCCTAGTTTCTCCGACACTTAAGTACGTTTAGTTCATGGATTGGTCGCTGATTTCTGTGAGATATATAAATATATACAGACAGAGCCCCGCTGATGCTATTTATATAAAATACATATCTAAAAAAATTTTATTCCTATTGTTTTGTTATAAGGGTTTTGAAATTTTCTTATTTCAAATTAGGATACCATTGTTTTTTGAGAAACATAATATAAATAATGGTCTATTTAATTTATTTATATATTATTATTTAAAACAAGAAAAATCTAGAAAGCCCTTTTTTAGTCTTTGTCATATAATTTTAAACAATCAATAAATATATATTTATTTATGATATATATTAATATATATCAATAGGTTTAAATATTTTGACTTTGTTTTATTTAAATATAAGCAAATAACTATGAACAATCAAAGAGTTGAGAAACAATTTCAAATTATGATCTTGATATTCAAAATAGAGAAATTTTTTATTAAAGACAATTTAATGTTGCTCCCAAAAATATTTATATGTATTTTTTTAAGTCTTTCGATATCTGAGGCCAGACTTTGTCTTTATTTATTTAAATTAACTGGTATCCAATATAATTTTTAAATTCTACTTCTGCTCCAAGAGACAGGACAATATCAATATATAAAATAAAAATCTGATGTTGCTTATTTTTGTGAATTACGCGAAAATATTTTTATCTTATTTATTTTTTATTTTTAATAGATAGCCCATATAGCATTTTGCTATATCTTCAATTTTTTAAGAAATCAAGACTATGCTATAATTTTAAATCATTAAAATTTTCATTAGTGTTCAACTGTTTCTTCATTGATTAATTAAAATTAAAATGATTTTTTTCTTGTTTTTTTTTTTTTTTTTTTTTTTTTTTAAAGTAATTAAAAGAAGTTGCTTCTTAATTCATTTATACCCCTTTTAGAAATATGGAAAATTATTGTTAATTTATTTTTATTGTTTTATTAAATTTTATTTTTTTTTAGATTTGAAAATTTTAAATAAAAATATAAACCAAAACCAAATGTTGCTCCAAGTTTTTTCATGCTTTGGGTTTATGTTTTTGTTTAAACATTTTAATTACATCATTATAATTGTCTCAAAAATTTATTTCTGCACTGCTATTTCCTCACTTTCTGATATTTTATTGCACGAAAACCCGCTCTCTAATTATCAATGCATTTGGTTTAAAAAAAAAAAAAAAAAAACTCCCTCACCTCACCTTGTTTGACCTCCTTGTGTGCAAATTTATATATATCTTCCTCAATATTTATATATATTTGGCTAATAAAATTAAAAGCATGGAGCGCTCACCGATTGTGAGACTTAAAAATCATTTCAGGAAATTAAACAGCCCAGACTTTTATTTTAAATAGCCAAATTCGAGAAAAATTCGGGTGAACAGATAAATATGAAATTTCATATTTAACCTAAGCGTCAAAGATAAATATTTTATTTTTATCAACTTTTTTGGAATAGCTTCAACACTTTACAGATGTCATTTAATACCTAATACTTTTGAGATGGTCAAATATCTTGTGGCTCACTGACGATAATCTCAATATTTAACGATAGATACTCTGAAATATCAATTTTATTATTTTACTGCCAAGTGAAGAATAAGAGTGAAATAATTATTTTGTCAAACTACAAAAAAAAAAAAAATACATTCAAGATTCATCTTATAAACAAAAATATTTTTTCTTGGTGCTTAAATTATTATTTTGCAACCAAAATGAAAAGTAAGATTATTATATGTTTACAAAAATATGTTATTTGAATAAATAAATAAATTTAAATATTGACTTATATTTTTATAAATAGTAATCTTTTTTATTTTCTCTTTTTTAGATTCTCCTTATTCCTGCCGAAGAATCTCGAACTGCTTCAGTTAGAGTTAAACGTTTTATAAACAGTTTCGATTTAGAACCCACAGTAGACTTGAAATCTTCAAGTGGACCATCTTCAATTCAATGACCCTACGTTTGGCTGCTTTTCTTCAACGCAGCCGCCTCTCGGATAACATTCTAAATAGTCTTCGCTCTGATTCATACATAAACATAAATTTCGTATTTATTATAAACACACACAACATAGGGTGGTTGTGTTTTGACTGTGATAATAATATTAAATATGAACTAAAATAAATCTCTTTTCGAGTACAGTATTAAGACGTCCCCCGACTGAAATTAATATACAGCGAATTGAAGAGAAATATTATTATTAGATATATAAAACAGCACTAATAATTATTATTTTTAATTCTTTTTTGCAGTTTTTAATTTAAACCGGGATAATTTTTAAATCAAAAGTATTCTCTCATCAAAATAAACCTATAAATATTAATTATAAATTAAATTCATAATGAATAAAATATTTCCGAACTCTAAAGGTGAAATAATTCAATAAATTTTCGGAATCGGTTATTTGCTAATTTACAATAAAAAAAATCTTAAATTCTTAATAAATTAAAAAGCTGGGACTTTGGGAAAATATCAGCAAAGAAGACAAAAATTTTTTCTTTCTTTCTTCACTCTCCTCCAGTAGTGTAGCAAGAATTCTTGTTAGGGGAACGCGTAAGTGAGATAAGGGAGGCAGGCCCAAATATTTTTTGTAAGGCCTTCAGAGATAGTTTCTTTATGAATAAGTAATTAAATAAGTAGTTCTTATTAAAAACTATTTGAAAGATTTAATTCTACCTTGTTTATCATGTTTTTATAGATATTTTGTGTTGTTTTTTGCAATTTTTCTTTTTGGGTTTAAGGGAGGAGAGTCCCGACCTTCCTAGCTCTCTTCTTTAAATACGCCACATTCCTCCCCTCCCCCCCCCCTTAAATAATTGGCTTCAAATTTTAATACATCCTCCTAGGATAATAAATATGCAAAGTTTTGGTTCAGAGATCTCAAAGAAAAAAGGACAAAAAAATTGCACCAATTTTTTTTGTGAATAAACTCATTCCGATTAAAGCGATTGATGAACAATTCCACCTAAAAAATCTTTATCACCAATTTGGCACTCTTCTTCAGATATCCATTCATAAAAAATTTTTTTCCAGTTCCACTCTTTTTCATCCCAAAACTTAATACACTATTCTCCCCACTAGTTAAATAGTTCCATTTCAATCCAAGATCCCAAAGATTTATGCCAAAATCATGCACACATTACATAGATCTATATTAAGATGGAGATTTTTTGCATTTTTTCTTTATTTTTTTTTTGACAATCCTTAAACTATGTGATATATTCTAGTGTGGCAAAATATAATTTTACCCCTTTCTTTAATGATCACAGATTGAATTTTGACAGCTAAAATTTTTGCATAATTATGATATATTATTATTGTGAACAGTAGTGTAACAATAGGTCCAGAAGGGCCCCGTTTGATACATGAGCAAATATTTATTTTATTTACTTTGTTATTTATTTTTTTAGGGGGCCCAAAAAAATTATGCAGATGGGCCCCCAGCATATCGGCTACTCTAGAGATTGTGTGTCTATCATTTAATTTAATATTTTATTAATTTTAATGAATACTCAGTTCAAAACAGCTTGAAATAATTTGAGAGCCCATTTTATTATATTTTTTTAATAATGATCTGCCTTACTTGCCAAAGATTTACTTGGTTTTATTTTATTTTTTTTTTAATTTTTTCCTATTCTCTTTTTTTTATTCAAATGTTTTGTATGGTTATTGAGAGAGATTAAGAAATTTACTGAGCTAAATTTCTGAACAATGATAGAGTTATATATTTAAATTAAAAAATTTTTATTGATTATCGTGAAAATTTTTATCTCTTCAGTTATTTGGTGATAGATTTTATTGTATGAATATTTAGATTAATTAATTTTTTGCCGTAAGCTAAATTTGAAAGGGCGTTTTAGATTCATTGCTCCACGGCGGGCCACGCCTCCTCATTTGTTAATTCCTAAGATATTTATTGACATTTAACAAAATAGCATTCCTCCTTGGGTACGGAAAATGTAACATTTCGGCTACTATTTGAATGCCATCTTTGGTTACTTGCTTTCACTAAAGAAACTTCCTTGATACACCTCATTAACCTTTTATTATTTAATTAAAGTCTTCCAAAAGTCTCAGCTTTATTCATTTTATACAAATTTAAATTCAGGACATTTGGTAGAATTATAAAATTTATGGAAAAGTCCCTATTTTTTTAAATTTATTCCATTCCGAATGACTATTAATTTAAATTGAAAAATTACAATCGTCTAATAATAATAAACCGTCGCCATAAATTAATCTCATGATTGAATAGACGTTCCTTTGTGCCGTTAGAAAAACAGAATAAATTTTTGGATTATTTTTAAGTGCTTGTTTTGTTTAGTTATGAACTAAATAAACCTGCTTCACTAATTGAGTGTATTTAAATATAATATATTCTTATAAATAATAATCGATTAGAATTGAATAAAATAATCGTCAAAAAATCTTTAAAAAGAAAAAAAATCATATTCTTGTACTATCAAATCATATTTGCTTGGAATTTGCCTTTTTCCCGAAAATAAAATTTTAAATAATGAATCATTTAAAAAACGGGATTGCAGGGAACTTATTTAATCAAAAATAAACGAATTATATTTTAGAATTAATTATTTAGCATAAAATAAAATTAAAATAGTCTAAATCAGTAGTTGGCATTCATCATTTGATTAAATATTGGCAAAATTATGTTCATTATTTATATTATTTTAAAATTAAAATCGTTTTTTTTAATCCAATTATACTTTTTATAAAAAATTTTATTAGATTTACTAATATTTTCTTTAATTTTTATTGAAACTGATGAATTTCAATTCACATTTCTCAGGTAGAATATTTGTTTGGTCTAAGTGTTAGATTTGAACCTGGACTCATATTTCTAAGACTCCTGCTTTAATCTGCTTAACTAATTGGTTCTTTAATTATATATATATTGTATTTTATAAGTATTTCATATTTTTCTCATCATATTCATTAATCATGAATATTTATTAGAAGATAAAAAGACGATCTGAATCTGTTTATAATCCTTTCTGTCATCGGTCTGTGGCAGTTGTGGAAATAAAGCAGAGATTCCCATTTCCATAAGTAGCTAAGATTCTTTTTAGGGGGAGGGGAGTGCGGTCTAAATAAAAATTTCGATCTTAATTCTGATTTTGTAATTGGATATTACATTTATTGTAATCATATATAAAAGACATTGTGACATTAATCGTAGTTTATTTTTTGGTAATTAATAATAGAGCAAATGTTATTAATATACAATAATACAAAATGACCATAAATGCCAAAATGTCTTTTATTTATCTAATTCCTATTTCTTGCTTTTGTATTTTTCTTTGGATTTGGGTAGGAATTCGCCACTTCCTCCTAAAATCTTTTATAATATCAATTATGTAAATTCTAAAGCGGATAAAAAGCTACATAAAATTCGAAAGCTATTGTTCCCACTAATCTAGTTAAAGCCTGGCGTATAAAATTTTCGATATTTTAGATTTGTTCTTACAATTGTTTTTTGTTCAATATTTCAAATTTTTTAAATCAATTGAATAGGAACAATTTTCCCTAAATTTTAGAAAAAATCAATTTTATCATGTAAGTTATTGACCTCGTAAATTTTGTAAAATATTTTTTACACCTTTTCTCTTGTTTTAATTTTTATTTGGAGTCTCTAGTTTTAAGCGAGGCCCTTCCTTGTGGACCATCCCTTTGACTAGCTGCTTCATTTAAATCAACTTTTAACTTATATTGAAAATTTTCTATTATTGCTCTGCAAAAATAAATTATAAACCCAATTTTTTGACATCGAAATAATCAGGTCATTCTTAACATATTAAAATTACATTTATCCATTAATTAATATCTCTAAAAATTATTTAGTTTTTGCCCCTTCTTCATTTCATTTTCTATTTTATATTTATTTGATCTTATTATTAAATCAAGGTTCGACTTTTTTCACAATTCTTAAAAAAAAATTGTTAGCCATACTAATCTGCTCAAATAATTGTCAACTGCTGATTTAATTAAAAAAAAAACGTAAATGTTTTCTAACAATCAATATAATATAGCCTAAGATACCTAAGTGTCTCTAATATAGTAATATTATATCTGAGCTTTTGGAAAGCTGGAACCAATCTCCTTGGACCAAGCCAAAGAACACTTTTAATTTTTAAAATTTATAATATCATCATTCCTCTTTTCTTCTTCAATTAAAAAGCCTCCCAACCCATGCCTTTTAAAATCCTTCAAAATTATCAACACTTTTCAAAAATAAGTTTATTTTTATATTATATCTGTTATTTCAAATATGTATTTTTAAAAGTATTCCTTGTTATATTGTATTAATATTTTGTTTTTATTAGTTTTTTTTTTTTTTGGAATTTGTTTCTTTCTTAAATCTTTATTATTATTTAATTAATTAATTAATACAAATTACCTTTTTAATTTGTAAAAATAAATTATTTAAAAAAATAAATATATTTTTATTTTTAAAAAAATAATCGATTTAATGTATTTTATAAATACTGTTAAATGTAAGTCATTTTATTGCATTCAATAAATTGACTGTACAGGTAGAACATTTTTTTTCTGTATTTGTTTTTTAACTGAAAAAAAAATTGACAAAGTTGAAGGTTTCCTCAGAATTTCTTTGTTTTTTTTTTTTATTGGTTTAGTGAAAATAAAATATTACAATCGTTTTTATATCCATTTCCTGTTCTAAATGATCTCATATTTTTCCTACACTTGTATTTTCTATGAGAATTCCTATTATTCAATTTTTAATGGAATTAATTAATAATATAATATATAATTTAAATTAAATTTGTCACGGGACGGGAAGCTAACCACTGACTTTTGGATCAAGAAGCAAGACCTCTCTCTAACTCTGAGCTAAGAGTTCGAGGCACTTCTAGTTGTGGAACAAACTTCGCTCATTGGTAGCCAAGATGATTGTCATAGTTAACCTAATTTCTATTCAGAATTTTTTGTGGTAATTTTATGTACTCTAAATTCAGTAAAAAGCTAGCAATCAACCATCGAAAGGGAAGTGAACACTCGTAGTTGATTTAATAAGGATTGATTATCTATCTCTTTCAAAAAAAAAAACAGCATGTGTATGTCCTGAGAATAAATGGCAGGTTTATATATATATATACATACAGGCTTTCAAAAAATAGCATGAATGATAATTATATAAAACCAGCTATGAAGCTCACTTCACTCCACTTGGCATTGAACAAAATGTGAAATATTTGTCTACTCTTGGTTTCGTTTCATTTTCAAATTTAGTTCTCTTTTTTAATCTATTTATCTTTGGTTGAAATTTGGTTTTTTACCCATCATGTGAATCAAACCATATTTCAACTAACGATAAAATAAAGTTGATAATTATTATTTCTATAGCGACTTTTTAATTTTATTATGAGAATTTATATATCTAGTGTTTATTAAATTGTGTTAATTAATTTTTAAATTTTCTAAATTTTTGTTTGGATTTTAAATTTGGACAAATTGAGAGAACATAACGTTCATTATAAAAAACTTATAAATCAAACCTATTTGATTTGATTGGAGATATTTAATTAACACTTGTAAGGTCGGAATTCCCAGATGTGATAAATGAAATAAAACCACTTTCTGAATTTAAAAAATTGAGTCATGACCCTCACAAATAAAGTAAAAATTATTTATATTATTATATTTTTGAGTGTTAGCCCAAAAATGAATTTATTTTTCAACTACCTGACAGAACCTGGTAATTCCGACTTTACAACTTAAAATTGTTTTCTCTTTCTAATAAAAATAAATACAACTTTTGCACATTTACATTATTTTATTTTATTATTTCATACTAAATAAAATTATTACATTATACATTTATATCTACAAAATAAATTTTAATTGTAAAAAATTATTTATATATATTACTGTATGACAGTAATGTTTATTATTAATTACAAATTATCACTTTCGGATATTATGAATCATTCTTTGGCTGAGAAAAAAATTGGATTGATTGAATTTATAAGAAAAAAATGTAAAAATTAATGTGGAAAATTAAGTAATAGTCATCACAAATAACTTCACAATTATTTTACAATTATAGGGAGATCTTATTTGCTTATTTGTTTGTTAGAAGTTGTGTTATTCTTAATAATATGACAAATAAGACTCACTATTTTTTATTATTTTTTATTCTAAAGGTACTCTTGGCACGACTAGAGCGTTAAAAGGTCCCGTCGATGGGGTGGCACCGTCAACAAAAATTGTATCTGGAGGTTGTTGGCCTGGAGGGACCAGAAAATCAAGACGTTGAAGCAAAGTTGTCATGAAGAGAAAGATATTTGCCTTTGCAAGTTTCTCTCCTATACAACGGTGCTTACCTAAAAAAAAAGGATATATTAAGAGGTGATTAAAATTTTTTTTTAATTGGGGGAAAATTGAAGTTTTTAAAGATTTTTAAATAACTTCAAATGAAATTTGATTTTTTATCTTATTGAATCGCGGGAGATAGTGTTCTAATTTCTTGATAAATTATTGTATTTTTTTTAAGTCTTTTTCGGCATCTAAGGCCATCTAGACTCCGTCCTTATTTATTTATATTAATTTGTAGCCAATATAATTTAAATAAATTTTTGTCGCTCAGGATGGGATGCGAACCACTGACCTTTGGTACGTGAAGCCAGACCTCTAGCTCTGCACCAACCGATAGGTCTAAAATTGTATTTATTAAATTAGTACAAATTTAAATGAAGAAATCTATCTATCTTTTACGATATTAAATATTGGGATATTTACTACAAAGATAATATTAATTGATGAGGAGCGTAACTTTATGATGAAAAAAAACTTCTTTTGGCCCAGAATATTTATTTGCACCTTGTCGGCTTTTTGAAACCTTACGTCACCCATCTCCAAGACAAGGTTGTTATAAATTTCTTTGCCTTCTTCATTCATTCTAACATTAAAATTATATGTGTACGAATATAATTTATAATATATCTCATTGAATGACTCCACATACGAGGCACCACCAAAGTGAATTTACAATATAATAACAACAACAACAAGATGGGTGGCATAATAGTCCCCGAAACATCGACAATGTGTAAATAAATATTTTGTTCCAAAAATAAACCTTTTTATAACTTTCGGTTAATATAGCTCTTTGAAATAAGAAGAAATATTGGCAACTTTTTAAAATCCCCCCCCCCTAAAAATAAATACTTTTCAGTAATAGAAATAGTCTCAAATTAAAGGAGTGGTTATCTAGAGACCTTGCTAAATTACTGTCCCCTCCCTCTCGTCTTTAGATAAATATGAAATTCGCTGAGGTGTAGCTTAAGAAGTATGTCCGTTCCGGACGATAAGCAATCATTTTATCAAGTCTAATTGGTTGCATGAGGGAGATATTCTAAACCCAAAACCGCTGGCTTTCTCTGCTTGTATGAATTTTTTTTCCTCTTTATTACTGAGCAAGACACCAATTGAGCCCACCTATTCTGTTATATATCTTATTTAGGAAGATAAGCAGTGGCGGATTAAGAGAAATAATTAAAGAAATAGTAGAAAAAAGTGCATTGGAAAAATATTTAAGCTGGAAAGAACTAAAGGGGGAGGGGGGGGGGGAATATGGAGCTTGCTTGTGCGTAAACATTTATTATTATTTACTAAAATAAATAATTTATATAAATGTAATTAATAGCTAATTTGCCTTTATTTAGTACTTTGAATATAATCATAAATAAATTGTTTTTTATTAAACGCTTTTATTCAACTCTACATTTAGAATAGTGATAAAAATATTTTTATTTTTGAAAATAGGATTTCTTTTTATTGAAATATAATTTTTTTCTTTCTTATTATACAGCTGAGAGTAAAGAAAAAGCCCTTTGGTTCAAGTTGACGACTCGGAACTTAAAGTGCAAATGAATTTATTATTTAAATGTTTATTTTACCTTGTGTAAATCTTTAAGTTGAGTATTTTTATTTTTGTGTGAGTGAGTAAACAAGTATAATAACCCTCCACGTCATCTTCCTGAGCTCCTAGTCATCATATTAAAGGTAGCGCAGCGATTTAATGTATATACATATATATTTTTTAATTTATGACCAAAAAATATAATATAAATTTTTTCAATTTCTTAATATTATGGAGGAGCATGTAACGTCTTTCTTGTTTCTGGAGGGGGAGCAAAAAGCATTCTTGAATATAGCATGAGAAAAAATAAAAATAACGTGACTTCGACACTTGGGACACACAATAGATTTTGAAAATATTTTTTCTTTGTCTCATGGTGTGAAGTCAGGAAAAAAATATTTAAAAATTTGTTTGAAAATATGGGATAGTAGTAGTTTTCGATGTCCCATGAGACTGTATCTCAATATATCGTTTAAGATTATTATTTTGACTAAGCACATTAGTGTTTCCCGGATTCGAACCTCCCTCTTTCCCTTGCACCAAAGCTAAAAAAACTAACTTATATATATATATAAAATATAAATATAATATAAGAATTGCCCCTGTCCCAGAGATAGAGATCGAGCTTTATGATCTAAGGTCCGCTTCCGAAATTTATTTAAATTATATTGGCTATTAATTGATTTTGATAATTGTGGATGGATAATGATTATCGTCTAAACATTATACAATTTAACAGAAATCAAAAAGATAAAAAAAATATAATATTAATTTTTGAATAAAAAAATATCTTACCAAGACCGAAAGGAGCGAATTGATCAGGAATTCTTAAATGGCCTTCTTTGTCAATGAAACGTTCAGGACGGAACTCTTCGGGGTTTTCCCATATTTCCGGGTCCATTAAAGGACCATTGAAGTTACAGAGAAGCATAGTGTCCTAAAAAAATAATAAAATTATATTCACTGCAAAAATCTTTCTATCAAATCACTCTCATCATTTTCTCAATCAAATAATTTTTCCTTACTTTAGGGATAAAGTATCCACATAATTCAGTGTCTTTTAATGCACGATGCGGAATACTGAAAGCTCTAGCTGTAAAAACTCGCAGGCTTTCAAGAACGGCTGCTTCAGAATAAGGCATTCTAAAAAACAGTTATTGGCAATAAATAAAAATATAATAGGGAGGGAAATATAGTCTTAAATAAAATTTTAAACGCTATTAGAAAACATTAAAAAATATTTTATATACTTATTTATAAATTTGAGCTACAAATGGTTTATACTAGAATCATCCTTTCACATTTCCCATTTATTTATTTTTCACATATTATGAATATTATTTTCATAATTTTATTATCATTCACTTTATTTTAATATCAAATAAAACTTATTCAAAATCAATGGATCCATCTATATTTAATGATTTTTTTCTCTATTTTATCTATTTATTCTTTTTAAAAACACCCCCCCCCCCCCCCCCCCTCCCTCGTAAAAATTTTCTGACTATGGGTTTGGGTATTATTTTAGAATTTATTGATTAAATATTTAGGTCTATATCGTCGCTTACAGAACAACATCCTACATATTACTCCATTTTTTTGTTAATATTAACTTATCTCTTTTTGGTAGTCATTTTAGGAATTCAATCAAGGATTTTGGTGCTGTAAATCCCTTAAAGAAATTGAAAAATTTTACAAAAGATTGATATATATTATTTATCAAGAATACAATTCTTAAATATATTAATATGAGTTTTGAGATCACTCTTTTCACTCTCAAACTATATTACTTCCAGCCAGGAGATATAATTTTTTTTGGCATCTGAGGATATTTAGACTCCGTCCATATTTATTTACATCAATTGACACTCAATATAATTTAACTAAATCTTATCACTTCGGTCTGGAATAAGCGGCTGGGAGCGTGGTTAAATAAACAGAATTATGTATGATCTTTTGAGCTCTATTTGATTCATATCAATGAGATATATCTATAGGTAGTCTGGTGCAAAGGAAGCACATGGGTTGGTGATCTTGGGTTCGACTACGGGGAGGCAGGTTTGTTTGATCCACCAGCAAAATTATCTTATTAAATAGAATGATTTAATGAAATAGAACCTAGCTGCTTTTTGATTTCTTTCCTTCACAAATTATATAGTACTTCGATTGAATTCTTACATTTTTATAACTGTATACCAATACACTAGAAAAAGAGGAACATTTTTTTACTGTTTCCGATCGTTGAGAGTTGGTAATCTTCCACGTCCAATGACTGTATCAATTTCTTTCTGGATACGTTTTTGGACATGTTGATTTCGCACAAGGTACAGAAAGCAGAAGCCTAGTGTCTTAGCGGTGGTCTCGGTTCCCGCCATGAACATATCCATACAGATGGCCAGCAGCTGCGATTCTATCACACGTTATATTAAGAAAGGGATCTAAATAAATAAAACATTCATATAGGATTTTATTTTTGACTTACCGGTAAAGCTATCCTTCCTCTCTTTGGAAGATAATTCTTTGAGATAAACATCCATAAAATCGCGGCTATAACTGCTCTGGAATGTTGCTTTATGTTTTTCTAATTCTGCCTAAAAAAAAGGAAAAAAAATATTATAATTTATTATGACTCACCGATCAACTAATGATTCTCAACCGGTATGACGTGGCCCCGAAGGGGGCTTAAGAGAGGATGGCACTATAAGATTAATACTGTTAATACTACTCTATTTTAAATTAAAGAATGAAATATAGACATCATAAGGTCATCAACTATTAGAAGATAGATAGACTTCTTTCATACAAAATTAGATATCATTTATGCAGAAATTACTTAGGAAAAACGGAAATTCAGCGTTTCATTGAAAAAAACATTTTTTTAGTGTTCGAAGACAGTAGCTTCTTCCTATCCCATCTTGGGTCTTAGTCCTCCATTGTTTAATATTTTTTAAATTTTTATACATTGGTTTAGTTTTGAGTAAAAATTATTAAACTGTTTTTTTTTTTTTTGGGTGGGGGGAGACAAATCTCGTTCGAAATTGAAGGGGTTCAGAGAGGGGTATTTGATTTGGTTCCCCCTCCCCAAAGATCTCTTTGATCCTCCTAGCAAAATGTTGAAATGACTCTCGTAACTTGGAGCTTTAACATATTAATATCTGTCTGTTTATTTTATATATAGAAAACAGGAGAATAAAACCGCCATGGGTTTTTCTCATAAATTTTATTCCATTTATTTTCAATATTTCGGAACGTGTAACTCAGCCCATTCTCCGTGCATACTTTGTAAAGATAATATCTTTATCTAATACCAGGTAAATCCCAAATAAATTAAACTATGCACTGAGGATGGACTGAGACAATCTGAAATATCTTCAAATACTTTGAATAAAACTGACAAAAAAAAGCAGCTGCTGTTTTATTCTCCTATTATCTATATACAACCCCCCCACCCCCCCCCCCCCCCCCCCCCCCCCCCCCCTCCCACAACATATTTAATACAAATA
>JAAAKE020114473.1:0-16215 GCA_010014785.2 Anisolabis maritima
AGAGGATGGCCTCGAGGCCAACCTTTAATAAAAAAAAAAAAAGGAATTAATGAGTATATGAAATTCACAAACCTATTATCAAAAATTAATTAAGTCGATATAATGTATTTAAGAGGAAAAAAGAAAAATGATAAAAAAAAACTAGAAAGATTAAAAGTAAATATCTTATGTGAGGGGGAGGGGAGGCTGACTGACTTTTTTAGGAAATCTTTTTCAAGAAATTTCTTATGGAAATACTACAGTACCTAAGAACTTGAATTTTTATTTATATCTTAACTCAAAGAATTAAAAATAAAATTTTTTTAGTTAATAAGGAAAAAAAAAAAACAAATAAATCCATTTTTATATTTTTAACTTTAGCCTCTTTTTTTTTTTACTGCTTTTCTTGGGAAACGTTTCGGCTGTAAATGCAAGCCTTCCTCAGCCCAGAATGCTATTCAAACTCTGATTTAGATTATAAAAATTAGCATCATTCCAATCCACCCCTGATGAGAATGTCTTTCACCTCACTCATACATAAGAAACTTTTTTCCGTTTCAGATATATAAAAAGATGTATTATAATGATGCTAATTTTTCTAAATCAGACAAGTCTTTGAATGGGCTGAGGAAGGCTTGCATTTGCAGCCGAAACGTTTCCCGAGAAAAGCAGTAAAAAAAAGAGGCTAAAGTTAAAAATATAAAAATAGATTTATTTTATTTTTTCCTTATTAACTAAAAAAATTTTTCCATTTTTATAATTTATATTAAATAAAATTTTTATTTTTTTCAAGTTTATGGTAGATTCAGATTTTTATTTATAGAGGGGCTCTCGCAGAATTTTCTTTTACTGAATAATAAAGGTTTGTTTTGAAAAAGGAGGCGGTTTTTAAAACAATGCCCTAAGACTCTAAGTCAATATATATATCGTTTAAGATAAATGAGTGAGAGATGAGTGTTTTGATAGATTTTTTTGTTGTTGGCCATTTATTATCTTGTTTGATCTCTTTTGAAATTTGAACGAAATTCTTTTCTTATTTATTTTCATCTATTTATAAATCTTATTGGTCTTATTTTATTTGCATTCTATGATAAGGCGTAGGTTTCCTTGTCCCATATCTCCATCCCCTAATTTAAAAAAAATTGAAACTTTCATATTAGATTCAAACGTTTCAGGCCTGACATTCTTTAATCTGATTATAAATTAAATTAAATTATTGTTCAGGTTTAAATGAATATAGAAAAATAGGCAACGAGGTTGCAACACTTTCCTATAATAGCTGGGAATATAAGATGGCCACTCTACAATCCTATCGAGAAGGCGAGTCATGTCTCGTTGATTTTTATTGTTATTTTTTAGGCATTGTTGTATGTATAAATAAATTTATTTTCATTAATTGAATTTGAAATATTATATTGGCCTCCAATATAAATAAATAAGGAATTAATCTAAAAGGCCTCAGATGCCGAAAAAGACTAAAAACTTCAAAGATCTTAAATAAAATTTCCGAGTTTTTTATCTATGATGACGTATGTTTATTATCTTATACCCAATTGTTTTTTCATTTTTCATTTCCGCTCCTACTCAACATATTATAATATTGTTCAAGGCTGAAGACAAACGTCTTAATTATTATCATCGAATTTCAAAAGATGTGGCTGCTGACGAAATCATGGTGCGCGATAAATATTGAAGGACCTCTTTTACCGCCACCTGCGGACCGACTCCAATAAAATTTTAATCCCTTTTTATGCTTTCAGATGGTTATAAAGTTGTTAAGTTTCATTCTTTTCTGATGAGTGGTTCCAGAGATATAAGCCAAAATAAAAGCTACACACATACATATATATATTCATATGATCATTAAAATTTTTAGGGTCCTTTTGATTGAAACGTAAAGATATTTTGAAAAAATTGGGATGTTAAATTTTCCATGATCATAATAGTTAACTTTTCCTGTGGGGAAGAAAATAGGTTATCATCTTTGACTTTAAGGTAAAAAATCATCTGATGATTTAATGAGGTAACAATTCAACGTCATTTTTAAGTTAAATTGACATCGCAGTATTTATAGAGTGATGTTAGGCCTCAATCAAGATCTTTGCAATCCCACTGTTGATAAATGGTCACATGACTTTATTTTAATGATGAAAATTACCAAATAATGAAGCTTTTTTTTTCTATTATATATCGCATATTCTCATTCATATTTATATTTCCTAAAGAAATTTTTTCGAGTTCAATGCTTATATAATTATATAAATATAGTAATATATATTTTATAAAGAAATTAAGAAAAATTATATATTAATTATACTGAATTAATTTCTTTAAAATAAAATAAAATAAAAAATGTAAAAACGAACCAGATGATGACTATTTAACTGTGACATCATTCATAATTATTTGAAAAACATATCATTCAATCACAAAAGTGTTTACGGTTAATTTATATATTTTAAAAGAAGAGGGAAGACCTGAGGAAGGTTTTTTTTATCTTTGTTAGCCCCTTCCCCCCCCCCCTGAGGAGGCAATGGCTAAGACGGATAAGCTGCGGATTACGAATCTAGAGAATGAAAATAGCTTGGGTTCGAGTCCGGCTTGCCACAAAAAATTATTTCCAACCCTGTCAGAAGTCTCCAGTGGGAGATAATCTCACCCCCAGAAGCTCAAGTGGTATTACAATGGGCCATTATTGGCCTAAGTGAGTCTCCCCAACGGTGGGCGGCAACCATCTAAACCTAACCTAACCTAGCCCCCCACCCCCTTCACCTTTAATTTAGAAAAATTAAAATAAAAAATCGTGTAGTATTTATATATGACCGCTCTCATGTTTTTTATTTACTTATAAAAGTAAATAATTCATTTGACATAAATGAAAGAAATATTGATAACCGTTGATTATGAATGGAAATGGAGAAAAAATCAATCGCTTTCAGTCCAACAAACTTAATGCAAATATTTCGAATTGCCTACCCAATTCATCTTCAGTGTAGATAAATTTACCTAATCAGGACTCGTATTTTGAAGAAATTGGGTTTTTCGAGATGATGATCCGTGCTGTAGCTCCCAATGACTCTCTTACTACTGAATTATGCGAGTTCGTCACGTGAGCATTCAGGATCAGGCTTGCACGAAGCAGGCAGGAAAAGTATAATGTGATTTTAAAAGAATATCCTTTACAAAAGAGACTTAATATCTATCAAAGAGAATTGCTCTAAACAATTAAAGATAACATTGGAATGTTGAAAGACTAGTCTTAATAATGAAATGAGAAAAACACCTGCTTTCCAAGAATTAGGAGCTCCTCCCCCCGGCCGAGAGGATAAAGATATTGACATTGTCACTATTGATAATCTTCAAAGCCAAGAGGAGTCGATTCGGATCCCAGGCAGTCCGATAAAAATTTATTTAAATCACTCTGGTTCCAATTGGTGTAAATAAATATGTCTGGATCATTGCATCCTAAATAAATATATTATATAACGTTTAATGACTATATGGCCTCAGATGCCGAAAAAGACTTAAAAAAAAAAAAGAATTAGGAGAGAAATTATTTTTTTTAAAGTCTTTTTTGGCATCGGAGGCCATTTAGACTCCGTCCTTATTTATTTATATTAATTGGTAGCCATTATAATTTAAAATAAAATTTTGTCACTTAGGACAGGAAGCGAACCGCTGTTTTTTAGTACGTGAAGCCAGCCAGACCTCTAGCTCTTCACCAAGGGACAGGGCTGAAATTATATTTAGTAATGAGGGTCAGCAAAATTCCAAAAATCAAAAGATGAAATTTTTCTAAATGTTTAAAAACCAAAGGCAAGACCAAAAATATTTTATGTTCGTTAAAGAATTCTAAAGCAAAATTAAAAAATAATCAGAAAGAGAAAAATAAAAAGTAAAAACTACGCTAATTAGATTTGGCAAAATTGCAAAAATAGGTCTTAAATACGTTTTTGTTTTATTTTAGCAATAAATATAATCTTCTTTTTAAGACGTTATCCCATAAACGATACGACCGAATGAGGAAACAATCTGGCCCGTTGTAGAGTCCTACCTTCTTGCTGAGGAGATTTTCTGCCCAGCATAAAGGGAGCAGAAAAAATGCCAGACTTAGCTAGGGTAACTCGAGGTTGCCATCCACGTTCTCGTTAGTAGTAGATCCCGTGAATTAAACAAATACATCTCTCTATATATATTAAATTTTTCGTCATGGTCGCGGATCTTATTTTCGTTGGTCTTTTTGAAAACATGTAGATATATGTATATATTCTTTGCAATTTAAAATTTGGGTATGTCATCCCATAACCAGAGTGGTGAGTGATGTGGAAGTCCAAGTCACTTTCTCTAGAAATATTCAAGTTTACATTTAAGGGAGATTTCTCCCGCAAAGTCGAATTTTAGTTTGGTTCCGGAAAAATTTTTATAAGTACGATTGGTGAATATTTAAGATTTATTTTGATTTATTTTATTTTATTGATATTTTGTATCTATAGAATCTCAATACCACAATGGATAGTCAATGATGAATTATTATTTAAACTATCAATAATACTCTGAAAATTCTTGGAGGCTACTTCTCTGGTTGATTTCGTGTCCTTTCCTGCCTCCTTTCCTTTCAAATTAGCCACTTTTATAACTCTGGCCCCGGGAATCGAACCCTCGAACTCCAACCTGCCCGAGACAGTCTGTTTTCTATATATAGACCACCTCAGAATCAAGTCTCGAGGGCCAGGAATCGTTTGATTCACCAACAAAAAATGTAATCACAAATTACTTTATTAAAAATATTGGCTTTAAATATAGCCTGCTTCGAGACATACATTTATTTGTTCATATGATCTCAAAAAACCTTCTAACTTTAATGAAATATGTCATCATCAGCCACTGTGAGAGTAAATACAAGCTCAAAGTATTTTTTTAAAGCTTGTATTGTATAACACTTTCTGAGTGATTGATGATGGGGTTATATATTTATTTTCCAAATAAATGAAATTGCAATTTTAAATGTTTATGAATTTGTTTAGACAAAGTTATATATGAAGAGCTAATAAGTGAATACAAAATAGATGTTAATTGAATATTAAAAGAAAATAATTAAAAATTTTCCCACTGATTTCTTGGTAAATAAGAAAATTTTGGTAAAAATTATATTATAAATAATAAAATTAAGGCTAAAATAATGTTTTAGAAGATATTTACCTAAATAAGAGTCGTATTTTGAAAGAAAAGGGCTTTTTCGAGGGAGTGATGCGTGGATCCTTGCTGTCGCTGCCAGTGACTCTCACTACTGAATTATGTGAGTTTGTCATTTGAACACTCAAACAGGATCAGACCTGCACGAAGCAGGTAGGAAAAGAGAAGGAAAAGTATAGTGTGATTTTAATAGTATAAACTATAAAACTAACACTTTATTAAAAGAGACTTTATACTCATCAAAAAGAATTGCTCTAAACAATTAAAGATAACATTGGAATGTTGAAAAACTAGTCTTGATAATAAAATAAGAAAAACACCTGCTTTCCAAGAATTAAGAAAGAGATTATATTTGGCAAAATTCCAAAAATCAAAAGGTTAATTTTTTTTTTATTAACTAGAGCGATAATCAAGAGGAAGGGTTGCCAAAGGCTGCTATGAGAAACAGTGTTCTCCCTGGCACTATGAATATGTATTTTATATTTAATTAATCATTAAAAATTATCTGTTACTTCGAAGGAAAAAATAAACAGATGTGGTCACCACTAACACATTCATCACTTTTCTCAGAGGAATTGCATTAGTTGGAAAATTAGAAAAATTTTGGAAAAAAATTTCAAATTTCTTTGTAAAAAGATTTTTTGAAGTGAAACTTCTTTGCTGAGGGGGGCTACAATTTTCGAGCGTTACGAAAATTCCGATCGCATGTCGCATATACCTGGTGGGGGAACTTGTAGAGGAGTACAGTGCGGCGACGCCACTCCACGCATGCACTAGCGGTCGAAAGGGAAGACGGCAGGGGGGGAGGGATAGGTACTTTATAAGTATCATTCATTTTTATGTGAATAGTGTGATTGAAAATGTAAAAAAAAAAAGATTCATTCATGAGAAACTAATTACCCTAATTGATTCATGTTTTTGTCAAATTAAATAACGAATTCCTTGTAAAATATATTTGAAAACATTAACTTTGAATTGTTTTTTTTTTTCATTTGAGATCATACCCGCATCCTTACTATTCTTATTTATTATCTCTTGTTCAATAAAAAAATCCTAATAATTTATCTCTATCTATACCTAATAAGCAAGAAGTTTCACTTCTGTCGCAAGTGGACTCCACGCACACACTTTTTTTCTTATAGTTCTGTTTCTAAGAAAAAAAAATTGTTAAAATGACATCATTAAACTAGCATTTCGTCTCGATACCAAAAAAATGAACAAATTGAGGTATTTATGTCCTCTGATGACTACGTCTAGGACTGTTCCTATACACATTTATAGGTGAGTTATCATAATTTTTAGAAAAACGTTTCCACTTTAGTGAGTTCGAAGCATCGTATTAATGAACATACACACAGACAGCAATATAATTCGAAAAATGGTATTTTTGAACTCAGGGAGATCCAAAAAGTTAAGAACATTCAAAATCTCAAGATCGAATTTCTGGACCATTACAATATATACCCTATATTTTTGTATATATACGAGAAAGTAAAAAAGAAAAAAATTAGTATTTATGTCTAAAGCTTAAATCATAAAGAAGCTGTCAATTGAATTTCAAAACACTATTTTATAATGACGAAATGGGAAAATTCATATTTTAATATCCCACTAATCCTGAAGAAGGAGGCGTTGGTTCTCCGAAAACGTTGGAGTTTTTAATAAAGGCATGATAATTATCTACATAAGCATTTTTTAAATTGATCTCAGTTGATTGGTGTTAATCTAATTCGCGTTTCTTTGTAGAAAGGTCAAAATGGCATGATTGCATGATAGGTAAAATTTACCCCCTCTTAGAAAAAATCGTAAATCTCGCCACTCAATGGTTAAAATTTTAATTTAATAAAAAAAAAGATAAGAATAAATATTTTACCTACTCAAATTTTGAAAGAAAAGGTCTTTTTCGAGTGAGAGATGCGTGGGTCCATTCTCTCTCTGTCAGTGACTCTCTCACTACTGACTTGAGTGAAGTCATCACCTGAGAACTCAGACAGGTTCAGACCTGAACGAAACAGGCAGAGAAAGACAAAGAGGAAACAAATTTTTATTAAAAACTAGGCCATATAAGAGAAATGAATGCAAATAAAAGGAATCTCTATAACAATTATAGATAACTAACTTAAAATGTTAGAGTACTTGATAACAAAATAAGAAAAAAACAGCTGCTTTCCAATTATAAGGAGAGAGATAATAGAGGATAATTCCAAAAATATTAAGAGATAAAAATCTTTTTAAAAGATTAAAAAACAAATGCAAGAAGAATATTTTTTGTTCCGAGAAAAATCAAAATGAATAAAACATTTTTATTACATATATATTTATTACAATATTTAACTGAACATTGGGCATGCATTTGCTTATTAATTTCTGGTTTGATGGTTTCTGAATCCGCGATATGAAGGTCTCCTTCCAACTTTAATTTATTCTGATATTTTGTTTTATTACCCGTCAGTCAAGAAAATGATGATTTTTAAATTACGTATTATTGTTATTCTTTAATTCATTATTTAATTTTTTCCCCTAAAATATAAAATTTTTTGCCCTGTCCCTGCTGGGGTAGAGGTTTCGCCTTATATCCCAAAGACAGTAGTTTGCTTCCCGCCCTGAGTGACAAAAATTTACTTATATCATATTAGCTACCAATTAATATAAATAAATAAGGACGGAGTCTAAATGGCCAATGTCGTCGAAAAAGACTGTGGAGTTCCCCGACGTATCAACTTGGAGACCACTGCTTTATATGGCCCATTACCTATAAATTCTAGCCAATTGGCGGAGCAGAGATATGAATTTAATCAAATTTCGTCTCTACTCATCGGCCCTAGCCAATTGAAAATATTAGGCTTACATGGGGCTTAGTTTATAGGTTAAAACGCCCATTCTCGCGAGTGATTTTTTTTTAATTTACGATATTTAAGGTAAAAAAAACTTAAGAACGTTAAATTTTTTTGCAAACATTTTAAGTTACACGGCGATCAAATAATTTCCAAATAATAATATAAATTTTGCAAATGAGAGCCCCATTAGTAACATAGAGTGCAGAAATTAGTTCGTATTTGATTATTGACAACCCAAAAGAATAACCCACTATTTTCGATTAATTGCTCCAGAGCTCCTATCCTTAATTGTCAATTTCAAAAGAGATTCAACAAATCGTCTTAAGTGATTTTGATAGAGTAATGAGGCAATAATATTAATTCAATTTTTTTATGAACAATATAAATTGTAAAAAACCTAAAAAAAAAACCTTTTACTGAAAGAATAGGAAATTTTTAGGAAGTAGGATCAGTGTTTGTATCCGGTGTAATAAAATTTTCTCAAATTTTGTAACATTTCTTAATTTCCACTTAAATTGGAACGAGATGTATTAACACTTACCTTTAAAAAAAAAAGTCAGATGCATCAGTAATTGAACCCCCCGACTGCGATAATTTTCGTATTATAACTTAACTGAGCAAAATAAAATCGCACAAAATTAAATTATTTATTATTTTTAATAAATTTTTTTTGAATAAAATCTTCACAATGAGCAAAAAAAAATTTTCTTCATTATTTAGCACTATTGCCAAGTCATTCTCAGAGAACCTCACTCCCCTACCCCCCCTCCTCATTTATCCGTAGCTTATAATAATATTCGTTTAATTTTTTATTATTTTTGCGATTTCTAATTCTTTAATTAAGTTTTATTTTAACATCATTTTTAATTTTGCCTAAAAATATTTTTTTCTTTATTTGCTTTATTTACGTTCTTGGTAGTAAATAAATACGATTGAGAAAAGAAGTGTCAGCCCGTCACTTGATTAGGGGAGAGGGAGAAAGACTGACACAAATAGGGTTGAAAAAATGCCGGCCTTAGCTCGGGTTACGCGTAGTCACCTCCGTCTCGGGTGAACTACTATGTTTAGAAATATTTAATTTTACTCATAAATAAAATTCCTTTGTTTCCTCTTTCTATAATTTTTAAAATTTTATCAAATATTAATATGAAAGTAAAAAATTTTTTCAATTATTAATTATTTCTTTATTTCTTGAGATTTAATTCACAATATATGACTATTTTTATTTATTGAAATCGATTTGATTATTTAAATTTTCTCTAATATATTCTTCAAAAAAAAATTCTCAACCTGTACGCAAATTGAAAACATTCAAATATAACGTAAAAATTAGGCTAGAGAAAAAATTCCTAAGATCAAATTTTAGCGCTCTAGAAACTTGATGTTAAAAAATGGCGGTACACGAAAAAGGATGAGAAATACTGCCTAAGAATTTAAACGGTTAAAATAAAATGTTTAAATACCTTGATTCGGCCAGGTTCATCCGTTTGGGTGCCATCTAAAATAAGATTTTGTTCCATTGCCTTTTCCAGAAATTGTCCAAGTTTTTCTGCATCGTGTCCTTGATTCGAGCCACTTGTCTCTAATATCATATAAAATGGGAATTTGTCGATGGGGCATTTATGGCCCAACGTCCCTGAAGCCTCCACGGAGGCCAAATCCATCATTTCACACGATGAAAGAACTTCTCCTAGCATTTGACGTGCCAATCGAAACGTTGCCAGGACAGATTCGAAGGAGGATAATCCTAAAAAATTTTTTCAAATATGATGTCTATTCTATTATTAAGAGATGCATTCTGCATATATAAAATCCTCCTGCAAAAGACCTACTATCGTCCAATAATAAGTTACTTCAAGATTAGTTTTATAAAATAATTATTGGACTGCATCTATATAATCTTTAAATAAATCAACATTTTAGGTTTGTATATTATCAATGCGCAAATGTAGAGATCATTTCGAATTAATAATGATCATTATTATAAAAATTTATCTCCTTTATTATATTATCTAGGTATAGCGGGTAGGAGGGAGGGGGAGTTGTGTTTAATGGTCCGCGAGATTTCAAATTTTGGGTTATTGGTCCGTGAATTCCAAAAGGTTGGAGAATTCTGGTTTAAAATGTTTTTTAATTTTATTTAACCCTTTTCCCTCTCTATTATATATATTTGAGATTTCGAGTAGAGGGGTTTGAATCCTTATATCCCTCTCAGACTATGACACTTCTTCGAACACTGCAACAGACTGACATCATTATATATATATATATATTTTTTAATTATTTATTTTATTTTTTATATTTATATACCCCCTCCCTCCCATGACCGAGAAGACAAAGGTATTGACATTGTTAATAATGATAACCTTTGAAGTCAAGGGGTGTGGGTTCGGTTCTCAGGGAATTTGCTTTAAAAAACTTTTGTATTAATGTATTGATAAATAGCTGCATGAGTTATGAAACCATAAAAAGAATGTGATTTCAATAGGCCCAAGACCCAGCAAAAGGAGCCAAGAATGTACTGTTGGAAGTAAACTATACGCTGGAGAACCTTCTTTTACTTGTCATGTTCAAAAGAATAAATCCTAAAGCTAGGTGAAATATAAATTTCTTGTTCAGAATGTAAATGAGAATTTTACGCAGCGCATATTGGTTCGTTCTAATTTTCTTCAGTTCAGTTGAGTGCTTCAAATTTCGGGCCTTCATTTCAAAATTTTATTCTCTTGGTTCATAGACTTACCGACAAACGCTAAATTAATACTTGTAGGAAGAGGAGGACATTTAATAGCGACTTTTGTTACGAGACCAAGTGTCCCTTCCGAGCCTATAAATAAATGTTTCAGATGAAATCCAGTGTTATCTTTTTTTAATGTTGATAAACAGTCGACAATCTCGCCATCAGCTTTTACCTGAAAAAAATTCAAAGAGAGGTTAAGAGCCAAACCTAAGAAGAGGTTTTATGTAAACCTAACCCCCTAAAAGAAAAATCAATTAATAATAAAATTCATTTTCCTAGAATTGCATTCTTCTTCATCATATAACACTTCTTATTATGATTGGTTGAATTTTTGCAGGCAGCCAGGAAGAAAAAAAATTTTACTATATAAATAAATTTATTTTTCTTTACCTGTCATGTCATTTCACTGACATCAAAACAATAAAACAGAGTATTACGTCAATATTATTTCATTGGCTCAAAGTCCTACCTATTAACAAGGGCGTATACAAGGGGTAATTACTCCCCCCTCCCCTATGATTTCTTTTTTCGGCTGCCGAGGCCATTTAGATTATAAACTATAAAATGATATTGTATATCCATGGTTTAGGTTCGCATTCAAATAAGCAAATTAGCATTAATAAAGAACTCTTGAATACTTGCAAAAATTTGATAATGATGATAGTATTGGATTGTACCAAATAGGCCTCATTATGTGAACTAGAGGGTCCATCACAGTTTGGCACTAGAGGGCGGGTCGATCGCCCCCTCCCACCTCCTTCCTCTAAAACGGGCAATTTTTTGCGAATTTATATATATATATACGAACTCAGACAATACTCGTTTTTTTGTATATAATTTTAATATTAAATATCAATTGCTTCTGATGAGCGTTCGTTGTTTATTAATATGATATTATGTCTTGTATATCAAATCAATCAAATATATATATATATAAATTACATTCATTGCATCTCCATGATTTAAGGATTTATAATTTCTTAACGGCCATCTTCAACCAATTATTTAGTTGAGACCTTTTAATCAAAACGCGTGTTTAATAATTTTCTCTATAAAAATTTTTGCTTTTTTCTTGCTCGAGTTTTTCTCCATTTGCTCAATATTCTAGCTTTTAGCGCCCGGAGGTATGCCCTTTCCCTTAATCCCTTTGTCATTATTCTTAAAATTAAATTAATTAAAAAATTTTGTTTATATTTTTTAAAATAATTTTAGGTCCTCTTTTTGATTCAAATCCTAAATTTTAATCCTAGTGTTAAAAAATAATAAATTTAGAAGAGCTTACTGCTTCGATGCCAAGTACACTTCCATGAAGACTTCCATAGCGAAGGAGACGTAGTCCTCCTGCATTGGTAGAAACGTTCCCTCCAATATGGCAACTTCCTTTCGCGCCTAAATCCAAAGGCATCATTAATTGATGATCAGCAAGCTGTTGATCTAAATTCTCCAAAATGCAACCGGCTTGGCAAACTAGAACGCCTAGGAAATTGAAATAAAAATATTTTATTATAAGCGGTCAATAAATAAATAAATTCATCGAAAAATACCGGATAAATTGTCGATGTTGATAATTTTATTCATAAGCTGGGTGGAGATTATGACCTCGTCAAAGACAGGAACTCCGCCTCCTACTAATCCAGTATTACCTCCTTGAGGGCAGACGGCTAGGTGCTCTTTGTTACATATTTTCAAAATTTCTGAAACTTCTTCACTTGATCGAGGCTTGAGTACAGCTGCAGTGGCCCCTGAATAAATTGTTAAATATTGTGTTGGAAGGCTTTTTTAAAGGAAGTTTCTACTCGCTGCCTGGCTCTTGGAATCCATAGTCGATATTATTATTTATAATATTTATGACGGTTGGAGGAGGTGTGGGGGGTGGCGGCCCTTGTAAGCTTTCTTTTAATCCTTTCACTGCCCTGCGAGAGAGAGCATGTCTTTGAAGAAAATACCAGTATATGTGAATATCTTCTAAATCAGCGGGCACGTTTACAAGGAGGCAATAGATGATAAAAGTAGTTTGGAATTTTTTTCTTGCTGACCTTTATTATTACCTCTCAAATGAAATACACTCTTTCTATTTTTGTTGATATTCATAAAAATACCTTTTTCCCAACACGCGCATGTTATCCGGCTCCTAGCAATGAATTTCACTACTAAGGCCCCTCACACTCAGGCGGGTGACATTGATTATTACTCTAAATATTGACAGATGATCTGTTTATTATAACTCTTAATCTCTGTAAATTTCAAGTAATATAACAAAAAAAATCTAAAATTAAAATATAACTTAATGGAGCCAAGAGAAATTAAATAAAATAAATTATTTAATTTTTAATTACCGACGCTTCGGCCACCAATCTTGCCCCTTCTTCAGGACAATTAAATATTGATTGTTTGTATTTTATCAATAATGTATACAATTTTACTGAAA
Source organism: Anisolabis maritima (assembly GCA_010014785.2). NCBI lineage: Eukaryota > Metazoa > Arthropoda > Insecta > Dermaptera > Anisolabididae > Anisolabis > Anisolabis maritima. The sequence continues at coordinate 13,175 of JAAAKE020114473.1, forward strand.
AATATAATTAGTATAGCGAGTGTAAGCGAAAAAAACTTTTGATTTTTTTTCGCTTGCAAAAAATAATACATACACTCTATTCTGCTGAAGAACTACGTCCAAAAAAAAAAATAATTTAAAAAAAATATTAAAATGAATAACTATTTTAAAAATATTTAAATCATATGGACAAGAGCTTTGACAATGAGTATCGATTCTATGAGGAATAAAACCTAATTTCAATAATTTTATATAAATTTTTTTTTTCCAGATTTCGGATTCCGAAATCAAGGTGAGTGAAAGCGTCTTATATATGAGGAAATACGGTACTTTTTAACTCATTGAGTAAGCCTCCTTCAAAGACGAATTGAAAAAAGTAATAAAATATACAGAAATCCATTCAAATTTGATGAAATATGAAGAGTCTATTTTTCAAAAATATATCGCTGTTTTCGAAGAAAAAAATCCATTGAACAAAGGCAAAAATGAAGAATGCAACCTATTTTATTTAATTGGAATTATATATTTATATTTGTCATATGACATAATATTATATATTGGACCATCTTGGACCATCATGAGTGTGGTTGATAAATTATAAAACACTCAAATATTTTATTAAAAGTTATTCATAAAGTTATAAAATATTTTTCTGAATAACTTTTAATAAAATAGTTGAGTGTTTTATAATTTATCAACCTGCATTTTTCATTTTTTGCCTTTCCACACTCTACAGAACCATACAATTTCATTTCAAATCCATTTGAAAATTTAAGCCCTAGCCTATTTGTTGTTGGGAAATGAAAGGACAAAAGTTCTATACCTCCGCCCTCACTATATTTCTTAGCTTGTGAACTTGATCCGATTTGTCATGTTCCCAGAATCAATCACTAGTCAGAACAAATTACACTCATAGTCACCACATAACAAACAATACAAACATACGCTGATATATTATATAAAAAAATTAAGACTGTTAGCAAAAGAGCAAATTTATATGCTTCAGTTTGTTCCTGAGGAAATATTTAATGGTTTTGGTGGTGACGCAGTTTGCTCAAATGCCTCTCTCTCTCTCTCTTTATATATATATATATATATATGTTTCATCAAAGAAAATATGATTCACATCAAAATATTTGAATCAATGAAAAAAAACAAAGGTAGCAACCACGAATCTTAGCAAAAAACATCTCTGATCTGAAAAACATTTTTCCATTTTGTTTTGTTTCTCTATGTAAATAGTGAATTAACCACCATCGATTTGTTTGAAAATTCATTGGGTTTTATAATTTCGTTCCAGGTCAGCAATTATCATTTAATAATAATAAAAAAAAATAAAGAATAATTACCTCGACAACTTTTAACCCAATCAATATTATATATATCGAGATTTTCATCTTGGGGCGTGATTACGCGATCCTTTCCAAGAATCGATTGAAAAGATGAAATGTGATTGGCGTTTAGAGAAGCGAAAGGCCCTCTCTTGACTTCTGGGTAGATTTCAGAAGTTAGAGCGACTTTTTGAAATTGAGCATCTGAAAAATAATTAGGAAATAGGGAAATGAAGACATTGCTTCCCTTGCTTTTAATTATATATTTTAAATTATTATAAAATATAATTAATTTCTGAATTTTTAATCCTCACTTAATGACTAAACCGCCATTCTTTTATAAAGGCAGATCCTTGCATCCTCTCTCTCCAATTTTAAGATTTAAATGCCGCCATTACGCCATTAATAAGTAATAGCTGCTTTTTAAATAATATATTAATAATAATAATAATTTTATTTATAATGAACATATTGCTGAGTAAATTAAATTAATTGTTTTTTTTTTTTTATATTTAGTTTGACTGCATGTTCATAATTATAATATTATTGTTAATAAATAAATAGTTTTTTTTTTTAAATATTTTTCGGCATCTGAGGCCATTTAGACTCTGTCCTTATTTATTTAAATTAATTGGTAGCTATTAATTTAAATAAATTTTTGTCACACAGGACAGGCAGCGGACCGAGAAGCGAGACCTCTACCTTTAATTAATTAATTAAGAAAAATATACCCCATCTCGTTTTTTTAAATTTAACCATTATTAAATTATATTATATTAAAATTAATAATTTTTCTACCTTCTCATTTGCAAGATTTAATTATTTATATTATTAATAAGCTTTGATTTTTCATAAGGTAAGATGCGACTTTTTTCACTGATATTTTATTTATTTATTTATTTTGTCTTTTTCGGCATCGGTGGCCATTTAGACTCCATCCTTATTTATTTATACCAATTGGTAGCCAATATAGCATAATTGAGACAGTAAGCGAACCACTGAGCTTTGGATCAAGAAGCCAAGACCTCTACCTCTGAAACAAGGGCCAGGGGCTATTTTATTTAATTTCAATAAAAATTTTGTCTTCGGCATCGGAGGCCTAGATAGGCCCATATATTAATCTAATCATAGCCATTATTCGTCCATATTTTTTTAATTTAATTTGTAGTCAATTGGCTATTAAAAATAAATTTTATCGCTTCTGTTGAGAAGCCAGCCACTGACCTTTGGATCATAAAACAAAAGTCTCATCACTATTCTAAGGAGAGTGAATAAAAATGATATTTATAATAAAATACCACGACAATCTATGGACTACAATTTGAGTCATGCTGTTTACCAACTTACATGAGGTTTGAAGAAATCTTCTCATGGCAAAAGATGTTAAAGGTCTTAATTTACAAGTTGTTCTAAACATTTTAAAGTAATAAAAATACCTAAAACAAAAGAGATATATGAGTGTGATCAATACATTCAAGTTGTTTGGATAACAACTATTCTTATTTTATTAAATTATCTGAGACAAAATGTTTTTGATTTTATATCTTAGTATTAAAAAAAATTTTTTTTTTTAGACTTTTCTGAGGCCATTTAGACTTGTTCTTATTTAATCATTTTGTTCTTGAGAAAAAGGCTGGTTCAGCCATAATAAAAGCCTTATGTGCTTGTCGATCTTGAAGACATTTCGAGATAAATTTATTATCTCATCCTCAGTCCAAAAAAATCTAAGTT
>JAAAKE020114495.1:1999-16209 GCA_010014785.2 Anisolabis maritima
TACAATAATGTACTTTTCAAATTTGTTGAAAATATCTTCATTAAAGGACCCTCATATATCTAACTATTTTTTGTTAGCAAATGTTTTTTTGCCTTTTTTGGCCCATTTGGCTTTGTCCTTATTTATTTAAATTAATTAATTGATAGCCAATATAATTTAAATAAAATTTTGTCGCTCAGAATGGCAAGCGAACCGCTGACATTTGGAATGTGAAACGAGATACCTACTCTATTTAAGGGACAGAGGTGAAATGGACTTCTTACGTCTTAAACCTATGGAAGTCATACATTTAAATAAAAAAGGTACCGAAACAAAAATACCAATATTTATTTTAAAATTTAACTCAATATAGACTTAAAATCAATCTTTAAAATTACAGTTATTTTACACTAAATTAACTTGGGAAAAATACCGAAATAATCGAAAATATGTAGTCTGTTTCAAAAGTCCCTTGGTCATTTTTCTTATAATTGTCACCTCAAATATTCAGGCCTACATAAAGGTGTTGTTTGTAAAAGTAAAAAATTAACTTGTGCAAACGTTGGGCAGGAGCATATTTCAAGCTACCTCAACTACGAATATATCAAATAATATATAAATAGAATAAAAAATAAACCTAGTCCATTGCCAAGTAATAAACTGATAGAAGCTTAAGAATAGCAACGAAAGGTTCTTCAGAACAAAATACGTAGATTTATGTCAGAATATTCTCTCAAACCCTAAATTAAAGATATATTGGAATGCTAATGGCATTCAAAATAAAATTTCAGAACTAATATATTTTATTAAAATTATAGATGCAAATGTTTTAGGAAATTCGATTAAATTCGACAACTAAATTATACCTCCCAGGAATGAAAATTTTCCGACTAGATGGCCCAAGAGGAGTCCTGTTAGCTGTAAAGAAAGAACTTGAACCTATCCAAGCCAACCTACCGCCTCTAAAATACTTTGAAGCAGTTGCTGCTTATGTCTACTCCCGAAGGACGCATCTTCTGGTGAGTATATCAATCGCCTTCAATTCGGACCCCTTTAGATATTTCTTACTTAAGAAAAATTCTCCGCAAAAATTATAATAATGGCTGATCTAAATTCAAGTCACATAAATTGGGGATGCTCTTCAATAAATGCTAATGGGCAGAAATTAAATAATTTTTGTACCAGGGAAAACTTACAAATAATATTCCCTCCAGAGCCAACTCGCTATCCTTATTCAAATAGATCTAGCCATTACTAAGGGAATAGACCCTCATGGATGCACTTACACAAGGTGGCACGAATTATATTCGGACCGGTTCTAAAATTAAAAAATAAGGTTTATACTAAAAAGAATTTTGTCTTTGATTTTCCCAATGCAGATTGGAAATAAATTAAAAAATACATAAACGAATACTTAGAAATTTTAGAATTAACATCTCCAAATCAAATAGACCAAGAAGTAGAACACCTTACTACTATTATGCATGAAGCTGCCAGAGTGTCTATTCCCTCAGGTCAATAATATTATAAATAGATATGTACTATATTATATATATAATGTACATAATTAAAATTAATAAATCTTGTTTTAATTTCAATTTCTAATTTATTTGTATATGAGTTTTTTCTAGTTTTGATATTTCGAAGATTGTCTTTACGAATTGGATAGATCCTGAGTAATAAAAACATTTAATATCTTGTCTCCAAGAACAAAATCTGTATTGTTTATAATTTGAGATAATTTGATATTTTAGAAAGTGAGATGATTGTTTTGACTGGGCATGTTTGGAACCTCCCGATCTTGACCATCCATTCCACCGCAATGAAAACAACATATATAATATATAATAGAGAAATTGAAATTTTTCTAGCATGGATACAGCTTACATTCATTCACAGGGCCGGGGTCACTTGATGTAACGATAACATTCTGCCGAGAAAGTGGATGTTCTCTGGTTTAAGTCCGGGAGGCACTAAGTGACCAGTCAAAACAATCATCTGGCAGTTTCTAAACGATAGTTTGACTCATAGTCTGTTAGGGAGTTTTGAAAACCATTAACTTTTTCAAAACATACCGCTATTACTCATCTCTGAGTGAATCAAAGGATATCCAAGGACTTAAACCACGGGATAATTCAAGTCTCTATTTTTTCATTAATGGATTTAAAGAAAAAAAAACATGATAAAATATTTATTAATATTCTTTTTTTTTAACAAACATTTATTTCAATAATATTATTGAAAAATTTTACAAAAAAACCCACTAATATTTGTATCACTTTTATTATATATTTCATAATCTCCATCCACTTGCTAAATATTTTCTAGTAATTCTAATCCATATAAATAAACAATATAAAACATATTTTTTATAATACATTATTACTGAATCGTGAAATATTTATGTAGGCTACTCTTTGGACTTTTAAAAAATTTTATTAGAATAATTTTCTTCTAATATTTGAATATCTTGAACAAAAATATATCTCACAGCGGGTTTTATTTTACATTGAAGTGTATTTAACGTTTTTTATTCTATTCCAATCTTTACGTATGGCATTGAATATAAAAAAAATTCTAGAATCCTTTTTTCAAGCTTCGCCACTAGCACCCCACAAGACATAGCACATATACTAAATTAGAAAGTATCTAAATTAAAAAATTTTGTACTCATATCCTCTCCATTTTCAGAACCTGACATCACTAAACTGTTTGTATCAAAAGTTGATGAAATTGCATTTAATATGAAATTACAAAAAAATTTGTTCAACCAAATTTGCTCTCTATGTCTCTATAGATCGACGTTTTCTATGGGAGGAATGTATAGTTCGCACCTATCAAATCATTTTCAAACTGTATAAAGTTTTGAGAATAAATCGACGGCTAAGAAGACGAAAATTTATTATATTGCAAATAGATAATATTAGATGAAGGTTTTCATAAAAACTCGCTTTATTCTTTATCTTATAGAATTTATACAAAACTCTTACGAATCATGAAAAAATCCTACAGAAAAAAACCCAAAAGCATACTTTTTAAATAAGTCCAAAAATTGGGAGAATAAAGTTCCTGCCCATTTAGAAATTAGCATTAACTGCTTTTTACATTTCCTGCTCCTATAAACGCCTTTTCCTATCACAGTCTAAGAGAATCAGGAAACGCTCTATTTATGGGAAGGTATTAATTTGGCAAGTTTGGCCTCTTTGAATGAATAAAAAGAATTCAATATTCCCATATTTATTTACTCTCCAAGATTTAAAATCACCATTATAATTAATTTCTATTTGAAAGGTTGCTGAATGTGTTGTTTAGGAAGGAAAATGGAAAAACCTGCTGCTTCTAGTCCAACAAACAAATTTTAATGCAAATATTTCGAAATCCCTATGTCATACATCTTTAGATAAATTTTTATTGGACTATTGTCTTAATTAATAAAATTATGAACATAAGCAGGAGACATCGATTGAGAGTAAGCAGTCTATTCTTTTGAATCCTTTTTTTTAGATAAAAAGATATCTTCAGTAAAGATGAATTGGGAGGGCAATTCGAAATATTTGCATTAAAATATGTTTGTTTGAATGAAAGCACCTGATATTTCTCAATTCCTTCAATCTTTATTTATTCTCTGGAAAGTGATTAAATGTGAATGGCTCATGAACTCAGCATTGGGGGGCCTCGGTGGCCTAAGGTGAAGGGGTCTTCGTAAAGAAGGAATATAATTTTTTTTATTTTTAATATCTTATTCAGTAGGATGAGATCGTATTACTGTACATAGATAAATTTTTCAAAAATTATTTATAAAATTGTTTTTATAATTATAGTTATAGTTATAAAAACAGTATAATTATTTCTTTCAACTTCAGATATATACATAGAAATAATTTAATTTATATTTGAAATAAGGCAGGAAGTCGGGGGAGGGGAGGCATCAAATTATACATAAAGGGCAAATGACTAATACGATAGTTTCTTGGTCCGACCCTGATTTGTAAATAGAAAATTATTTAGAAATCTATCTATATATTAATATTTTCAGAATATTTTATAAATATATTTGATATTAAAAATTATAAAATTAAAGATTTATAAATGTAAATGTTCTATAATTGCCTGATGCACCCGAAAGGTTTTTATTAAAAAATAGTGCAAAGATTCTTTGGTTAAAATCATTGTAGTGTTACATTCCCCTAACATGTGATGCACAAATTTTATTATTAAGGGACATAGAAGTAATTTTGTATTTTTTTGGGGGGTTACTCAAGATTATATTGAAATCAATAAAATGGATCTATCTTATAAATTTTCAAAATTTATTATTGATCGCAGAATTGAAGAATCTAGGAATAAAAGTTGTAAATGAAAAAATACCTTTGAGTTAATCTCGGACCAATACATTGTCAAAGGCACAATAGCGCTTTTTCTCTTTTTCAAGAACTAAATAATAAAAACCAGCATAGATACTCTATTTAATATAACTTCACTACGGCTGCCCTGAATGATGAGGAACAATCCCAGGGCCAAGCACTGCTCGACCTTGGTTGGGTGAACGAGGAACAAGACAATTGGAAGTCACCGATAATTTATTATTTATATGTATAATTGAAAAATTATAAACTCTAATTGGCCATTAGGTAGATCCAGAAAAGAGTATAAAGAAAAAAACTTTTCGGGACAGGGCGGAGGACGCTTTGCAAAGGTTGTATCAATACATCACTGACGCAAACTGATACACAGTCGTAATGTTTTTGTAAAAATTGGTCACATAGTTGACAACCATAGCAAATGCTTTGACCAAGGAGGATTTCCATCCCACCCAACGCCTCCACTTGCTCATTACTGAAGTTATATTAAATATAATATAACTATTTTAATAATAGTAGACCAAAATAAAAAAAAATACATTATTCATCATTATTTTAAATATAATTTTTTTTATTTAAATCTACTTTCATATTCTTTAAAAAAATATACAGACCTCTATAAAAAATCTTATATTTTTTTAAACATTTATAAATAATTTACATATTTACCATTAGGTTGAAAACTTTTTCGAGTATTGTCAGTCTATTCTTAGTGATAGTATTAATACATTTATATCTGAATACTGATGATCGCCCTTCAAGGGAAAACATTTGTGAATGCGAGGTGAAAATGTTTTAGTGAAATCTCAAAACGAGACGTTTGATAAACGTTTCTTGTATTTGGATGAATGAATGAACGAACGAGTTTTGTTATTTAAAGTTTAGTAGAGTCACCGCAGGCATTAATAATCGATGGTTTTTTCGATTCTGAAATCTTCCTTTCTCTTTCTTTTTCTATCAGAGCTTCGGATGAATTCCGCCAACCATAAAAGGCGTAGATAGCAAAACCTAAAAGCAAAAAAAAAAATGAGAATGACCCAAATAGTTTATTTTTATTTCTGGTTATTCCTAAATAAGGTGATTTTTTCTTTTTTTTTCAGCAACTCTTTCATTCAATTTTTACTTTCTCTTGCCGATATAGAAATATATAGTGAGAAAGTATTGTTAAAATTAGTTCTCTAAAAACTCTTGATATATTATCAAATTTGGTTCCTCGTCATCGTCACAATTTAATCTCCATTCCCTTAGAAAGTTTTTTTTTAAAAATTATTATAGGACAACAAAAAGCAGAAAAAATTCTTTAATTTTTTGGTATTTTGGTCACATCCGGTTATTATCAATCAGGTCATCAAAAGGAAAGTCTTCGTAAAAGACTTGTTTTATATTTTGAAACTAAATAACATAAATAAATAAAAATTAATTTTAAGGTCACTTCTATTCAGTTCGCCGCTATTTATAAAAAAAAAAAATTAGTTCAAAATCCTCAACCATTTTTTATTTATATTTCATTCTTGCAACGTTTCGGCATGAATTAATATTTTATGATAAAAACATTTATTTAGCTTAGGATTATAGTAAATGTGATATATTTTTCTACATTTCATGCTAGTTTAGATAATAATAATAATTAATTAGGGTATAAGGGTATTCAGATTAATTTATAATTTGAGTAGTTATTTATCCAATTATCATGAATTAAATTCTCTGTATGAAATGGATATTTTTCTTTTGATTTCACATTCAAGGGACTATAGTTATCTTCGTAGCTAAAAACTGATGATAATGATGCTTGGAGATGTGACTTTGATATAAACTTTTGAGAAGGAAGATGGAGATGGCAGACAAAGCAGGATACACCGGGTTCAATAAAATTCGCAGAGATAAGATGTTTCGGCTTAAGTTGATTGTGCCATCCTTATATTTATAGATTTTTACAAAAATTAACTAATATTCAACACGGTTTGCCAACAATAAGATAACTCTACTTATATTTATTTATCTTATTTTTTATCTCTGAACCTTGGGCGCTATCACTAAAACATTTAATAAATTCTGTTGATCTTTTGGTAAACCCTGTTTAATTACATATTAATTTTTGTAAAAATGCACATGTGTATAATTCCCAATAATTGAGGATGGCCCAATCGTTTTGTCTCTGGAAATTCATTGTACGCGGAGCATCCTGCTTTGGCTGCCATCTCCAACTTCCTACTCAAAAAAAGAATTTCCGATCCAAACTGCGTCTCAAAATAAATTAGACTTCTTAAGCGATAATTAGAGGAGCTAAAATTGAAAAATAATAAATTTCAGAATTGGTAAAACAGTGATAAACTGCATGTTCTAAAATCTATTAAATAAAAAATAGAATTTGTCTAATTATTTTGAGACGCATAGTTTGTTCCTAAGAGTTGAGTTTCTATGGCCTGAATAATAAAATTTGTGTTGAACTGCTGGACTCACTAATGGATTTTTCTATTAATTCCTCCTATAGTGGACTATCCATGCTAAGATGATAGTTTTTAGGAAGCAATTAATCGAAAAATCAATTAGTCATTTGGTCATTTGGGTTGTTTAACTTCCAGCAATCCAACACGAACGTATTTATGCAACCATGGTATATAAAACCTACCAAAATCCACCTATTAAAATTTTATAGAATGTTTACCAAACACTCGTTGAATCATTTAAATATGTTGTGTCTTTTGAAGGTTATATAAGAATAGCAGAAAAAGACCCCCAGCTTCTGTTAACAATATTATTTCAGAATTTTCCACAAAAATATTTATTCATGAAATCAGATTTTTAATAACTTCATAAGGTATTAAACATCCTTTGTAAGGTCAAAGATAAAATATATAAAAAATTTGCCAAAAAAATAATTCAAGCATATTCACTTGACTTCATCCTCCTACTATCATATTTTAAAAATTACTTACCTAATAATAGCCAAACTGCGAATCGGATCCATGTCTCATAATCGAGGACAAGCATCAAATAGATATTGATCAAGACACTGAGCGCAGGAACCCAGGGGACAAATGGTACCATAAATGTAAATTTCTCAGACGATAATGGTTGTCTAGCTATGCTGATTAAAACGATCAGCATGCCTAGAACCATCAGTGAAAAAATGATCACCATCGCTGGTTGCCCTGAAATTAGCTCTTCTATTCCCCAAATGATAACTGAACAAAATCCAGCAGCAAATAGACCTAAAAAGCATATAAATACTTAGAATAATTACAAAATATGGTCTTTTTTTTATTGCTACTTACTGAAAATTACAATTCCCCAAATGACAATTGATGCTGATGTGTCCGTTGGATTTTTGATATTCAGTAGATTAAAATATACTTTGATAGCATTAAGTATTTTTCCAATAATATTCTTTTCTAATTCTGATGTCTGAGCAACTGGGAACTGATATTTGCCCGTGTCTGAATTCTCATAACGAAGCACCAAAACGCTCACCGCCACTATAGTATAGGCCAATAATGTCCCAATGGACATCATATTTATTAATTGATCCAGATCGAAGATGGCTGATATTACGGCTAAAAAATATTAAAATAATAAATTAATATTAGCATAAATATCATATAAAATTATTGTGAAATTATGTGGTTTCGAATAGGAAGCCTGGAGAAAAATAAAGATTTTTATATTTTTATCGACATTTCGGGTTTGGGAGCAAATAACTTACGTAAAAGACTTATTCACATATAAAATTATGCATTTAATTAAAATAACTGTGACTTGCACCCAAAACGTCGACCAAAAATACAAATATATTTTTTATTTTTCTTCTGGTTGCAAAATCCTTTTCATCTTCCCCATACGTGTCTCCATTAAATGAAAAAAAATTAAGTTATTATAATCCAAAAAAATAATTTATTTCAAGATATTTCAGACCAAATCATCTTAATAATTAAAATTCTCTATTTGCTCAAAGCTCCCCTACAAATGTTTATAAATATTTATTACCTTATTAAGAAAAAAAATTTGCTATAACAAAAAATTTAAATCTGACAGGGGTGTAACAGTTGAAAACGTTCCCTTGTAAAATTTGTTTACCTGTCAAAGTTCCTGCTAGCATTGTTGCCAATAAAGGTGTGTGAGTCCTTGGGTGGACTCGAGCCAGAAATTTGAAAATAACTCCATCAGAGGCCATGGCATAAAGAACTCTAGGAAGTGGAAACATCGCTCCAAGCAAGCTGAAAATTTACAATGTAATAATAATACACTATCAAGGCTTAATATCTCTTAAAAATAAATTCTTTTACTTATATTATTTACAAAAATACATGTAGAATCGATTAATTATGCTTGTCGAAGATTATAATAAGAATAAGAAAAAAAAAGATATATTGAAATAGCAACAAAATTTTAAATCTTTGTCCTTTTTCTTTTTTAGAGAAGAAATAGTCCTTATTTTTGCAAATGGGGAGGAGCCTTTTTCAGTACCTTCTGAATTATAATCAGAACGTCTTAGATGGACACTTTATTATTTATATTGCAGTTACTAGTAAGTGATTTAAAAGATTAATTTTCCTTTGATTATTCTTTATTTATTAATTTGGAATTTATAGTAGAAAATTATTCTTTTTTTTTTTTTTTATCATTATTATTATTTTAAAAATATTTAATCTTTTATTCATAAATCCAAATATAACTCAAATATGCAAAAAAAAAAGCAAATAAGAAAACAATCAAATCAAAAAAATAATAAATAAGTTCATCTTTAATTCCCCCCTCCCCCTCCCTCTGTGGTTAAAGATACTGTACTGATATTGTCAATATTGATAACCTTAAAAGCTAAGGGGTGTGGGTTCGAATCCCAGGCAGTTCATTTATATATATATATATGGATATAAATAAATATGCTTCAGCAATAAGGTAGCCTTCGGATACTCAATAAAAACTCAATATTGACACGTTTCGAACGTTACTACTTCATCATTAGTCCATTATAATATTTTTGGTATGAAAAGTATAATATATGAATATAAAGCTTTATATTATAGATTGAATCAAATAAATAACTAGAATGTTGAACTTTTTTGAGTTAAAAAATCTAATTTTAGTGTAGTAAAAAATCATTATATTATTGTATTTATAAAAATAAAAAATTATTTATTCCAATTATATTATATGACAATCAGAATGGCATACTGACAATTATGTTTAGTTGTTATTCTTTGATGTTTTCTTTAACCTCATCGATCTATCGACTTATGTAAGAAGAATAAAAAAATATCAACCATAGTGGAGATAAGTGAAATGCGTTTGAAAGAGAAAATAACTAGTGACAAAAAAAAGCAACATTTTCAATTTATAATGAATATCACGTCTGCAGATTATTTGAGGTAATCAATCTTATTATTTTATTATTAATTAAATTTACTTTATAGTTCTTGATTTTCTTTATACTCAATTATTTATTTTTCAAGCAGCTAACCTTACAGCCAAAAGATAAGAGATTGTGTTTAGCAGCAATGCCTCACTTTCATTCCCTTCTAATTTCACAAAATTTGATAATTTCACATATCAAATTTAAATTTAAATTTGGTTGGGTTCATTTTTAGAATCTTGAAGGTATGAAGATTTTATCATAAGTCCTTGAATGAATTTTTTTACCAAAGTCTAAACTCCTTAAAATTTTATCTCAATCAAAAGACAAACTCTGACAAATAAAAAAAAGAACAAAAAACATTTCTGATAAAATATAAATTTTTTCTATTAGAAACGCTTTGATTGGGTTGGGGGAGGGGGGAGGGGGAGGAAAAAGCTTAAGGGTGGACTACTGACCATATCAAAACAAGACAAACGCAATATTTTGTCTTTTTAAGAGAATATTAGATTTATTTAAACATCGTGCTCAAACGAGTATATCTAATTATTTTGCATTTTCCGCCCTCTGAGAGTTTAAATTTTAAAACACACATTAGTTTTTAATTGAATGTGCATTGTTAAATATTAGCAAGATTGATTTTATAGAGTGGCAGATCTACCGATTCATTTATTAGCAACAAAATATGAAAATTCTTTCGGGAAAGTATTAATAAGATTTTAATAAAAACTTTACGAAAAGTGTTTTGATTTATTTCTTAATGCATTTTAAATTTTAAATATTGTAGTTATATAATTAAATCATCATCATCATTAAATTTTAATTTGTTTTTTAATTCATTATAGTCGTTTAAAATGAGCCATATTGAGAGAAAGTTGTGTTATGTAGTCACACCAGATTTGTATTAAATTTTATTCCTTTGGCTGTTTTTTTTGTTAACATAGAAACTCAATATTTTCAAAGAAAACTCCAGCTTGGTCTTTCAGTTTCATTTCGGTAGAAATGGATTAAAACCAAAATCATTAAATTTCATTATTTTTACTTTCTCTTATATGGAATATAGAAAGTATAGCGATCGCCAAAATATCAAAAAAAGATTTCAACGGAAATACACGTTTTGAGGTCTAAAAAAGGGCCTCTCAAAAGTACAAGTCTGCGTACAAGATTTCTCAAAAACGAAAAAACGTACGAGGCTGAAATTTTATATTTAAGCTATGTACCTTTGAAGCTTTTGAATAAGAATACTAGTGCTTTCCTGGTGTGCTTTTTTAGTTTTTTTTTTTTCGATTTGATCAAAATTCGTTCTAACGATTTTGATTAAAATTTATATACCAATTATTTATTAGATGATCTTTGAAATCTATTAACTCTTATCCCCCCCCTCCCAAATTGTTTGAGGCCCCCTTTTTTCTTATGGAATAATAAATAAATAAATACTTTTGGAATATACCATTTTTCGATTTTAAAGATGAAACAAAAGATTTATTTTAATATTAATGGAAAAAATTTTTTTAAATTTTTTAAATAAAACATTTTTTTGATATTTAGTAACGCTATCGTAGAGATTGGAACGTACTGGGGAATTGTAAATCAGGGGAGTATTTGTTTCTGCGGTTTTTTTAAAAATCAAAATAAAAAGTTTCAAAAAAAAATAAATTAATTAATAAATAAAATTTTGAGAGATTAAAAAAAAAAAAAAACAAATAAGGAATTCTCTAAAATTATGTAAATAATAAAAAAAATAATTAAAAGGGAGATGGATTGGGGAAAGCGCTTTACTAATTATTGATGTTATTGTCGTTGTTAGCCGCGGTGAAGTGTTGACCATGAGTGTGCTGGTTGACTTGGGCTCAACGTGACCAGTCTCTCTGGCAGGTGTTTTGCCATTTAGTGTTGTGGCCGTTGAATGTTAGGCGTTGATATTGATATATGATAGTCGTCGAATGACAAGTAATGGTGTGATCCGATCGACCCCCAGGCCGCCAAATGCTTCTTCCGCAAGGGTCTGCTTCGAGCAGCCCATCAATTTGGGGAAAAGGAAGGAAGGAGGCTACTCTCCTAATCACTAGGGGATTTCTTGAAATTTTGTAAAAAAAAAAAATTATTTTTTTAAAATTTATTTAATATAAAATAAAATTCATTAGAATTCCTTATTTAAAAAAATTTATATTAAATTTAAATTTATTAATAAAAAATTTTCAGTAAATTTTACTTTAAAATAAATCTTTTTAAAAGTATGAAACAACTCTAAGTTATCTTGATCATTGGGACCTTGTCATTGCGACTTTTAACATTAATCTTTATATTGTTTTGAAATGCATGTTGTCAAGTAATATCATCAAATGTCATTTTCTTTCTCTGAGATGAAATTAATTCGAAGATAACGGCTTCACTTAACAGTAATTCGCACTGTGATAATGATTTCTCAGGGATTTCTTATTTTACTTATTAATAAAAATAGAACTTACCTTGTACATAGTGCAAATACTGCTCCAATCATGACAATCCATCGAATTTCATACCATCCAATGGCTTCGAAAATAAATGGCAAAGGTGCATTTTTATCCTGAAAAACAAATTAATTAATTAATTAAAAATAACTAAATCAATCCAATTTTTATTATAATCTTCAAATAAAGAGACCTAAAAATATAGACAGGATTGTTTTTGATTAGGGATGGAAAAATTAGAATTATTTTGTTACCTTCTACTGTAACTAGAACTCTTATATGTAAAAAGTATCTTATATTTTATCAGGGTCGGATTAACAAATAAGACAAATGTTTGGAATTATTAAGGGCTTCATTTAGGGTTCGGGCCTGTTTTTTGTGCGCCACTCCGCATAAAAAATAAGGCCCCATATTTTTTGTCCGAAGCTTAATCCGTCTGTATTTTTTAATAAAGGGCAACCAGGTCCCTCTGTTTTTTTTATAGACTTCTTTATTTAGCACTACGAATTTTCGTTTATACTGGTACTATTCTAAAATTCAAATATCCTAACCTTTTGAATTAAATAAATAATCTTACAAAATTTAAATCCCATAATTTTAGTTTCAACTGAATAAATTAGACGTTAATATTTTAATGACACTTAGGACGAACCACTTATCCAATAAGAGAACCTCGCCCTTCAGCTTCAAATAGTTATAAAAAATTGTATTGTGTATTTTTTTTTTTTTTTTGTTTTTTCGACATCTGAGGTCATATAGACTTGAAACAATACATATTTATATTAATTACGATACGTATTATCCAGGTATATTTATTTATATCAATCAATTGGTATACAATTGATTTAAATAAATTATCGTCGGATTGCCCGGTATCCTTTTCAGGTTATCTGTATCTTTAACCTTTCGCCACAGGAGGTCTCTTCTCTCTAACCATTAGCTTTTAATGAAAGTATTAATAAAATAAAAACTCACTTGGGCATAATAAGGCCAAACCATTGTAGATACTGTTGAAATACCAAAATAACCGAGGAAAATAATAATTAATGAAAAAATGATGCTCAAAGGAATATTTCTTTTTGGATTTTTAGCTTCTTCGCCTAAAATAATTAAATAATATTAGTTTCTAATGCAAATAATTTAATATTCTTTCACAAATTCCATGTAAGAAATGGTAATATATTTTTGATAGCTCACCTGTGGTTGCTATACAATCAAATCCTACAAAACCAAAAAAACATTTTGCTGCCCCAGCCATCATTCCAGCGAAACCAAAAGGGAAAAATCCACCATCGCCCGCTTCGTTTTTATATTTTTCAGGAATATCTTCCTTTGCAATGGTCCAATTTCTTGGATCAGCTAAAATGGAAATTTCATTATTATAATCTTTTTTTTTTTTTTTTTGGAATATTATATAAGTAGAAACTTTCACTCACACAATAATTGTCAAAACTTTCCAATAAGTTATATTTTTTATTTATTAAATACTAACAAAAAAGTTGAAATGTTAATAGGTATTTACTCTTTAGAAAAAAAAAGGCAAATAAAGAAAGATAAAGACTCATAAAGAAAGCATTTATCTAAGTAGTATTTATTTATGTTTTTAGGACACAAACTTTTCAATGACTTTTTTAATTATATATATTTTAACTGCATTTAAAAAATGATTTTAAAATAAATTAATTTTCTTAGGGCTTCACATCTGGAGAGTTATTGGATGGAGACCATGAATTACCCGAACGGCTCGGCATGTTCTCTCAACAGTA
This sequence comes from Anisolabis maritima, assembly GCA_010014785.2. NCBI lineage: Eukaryota > Metazoa > Arthropoda > Insecta > Dermaptera > Anisolabididae > Anisolabis > Anisolabis maritima. The sequence continues at coordinate 15,906 of JAAAKE020114495.1, forward strand.
TATCTACTATTAAATGATCTTGTATGTATGATTATATCAATGTATGTATATACCAGGTATACAGGTATGAAGTGAGCGTTAAGATACAAATGTGCCGTTAGGGAACATTTGTTGTGAACGAGCCTTAATTTTTTTTTGTTTGGTTGGTATGACATCTATTAAACATATTTAATATACATCAAGTCATTGAACAAACAACATCATATTTTTTCATCGTGTTAAAAATATCGAATTTTGTACCACAAAGTGATGATTTGCGGAAAGCATTAATTTTTTGTTTTCATTTGAAGAAAAGTGCTGCAGA
>JAAAKE020114506.1:0-13529 GCA_010014785.2 Anisolabis maritima
ATGTTATATTTGGGAAAATAATAAATACTTTCAAGTGCATGAAAGTATTTATTTCATAAAGTTTAGGCTAAACTAAACTCACCTATCCGCTCGCCAACTCTTCTTTAAATTTGACATTTTTGGAATACATTTTAGATAGTATTTCTTAATTCTTTAGATTTATTTTATTTTATTTTTTTAAAGATTCCTTCCCTCCCCTTTTGGGTTTTGGGTTACATATAAAAAATACCAAAAAACAGTGGAAATAGTGAAAATACAAAAATATATACATATATTTATAAATTCTAATATTTTCAGAACTTTTGAGGTCACCTAATAGTCTCAAAAATTCGCACCATTGTCTTTTGTTCGGTCCTCTTCTTAGGTCGTTTGCCAGTCTTTCTTCATCTTCTCTAATCATCTTTTCTTTTTCCGCCGCTACTCCTGCCCCTCATCGCTAAGTATTTCGTCTAGTCTCTCACAGTTGATGAGGTGAAGCAGTGATTCTTTTTTTTCTTTACAGAAACTGCATGTCATGAGAAAATAAAACCAGCCGCTTTTCTTAGGTTCACTCTACATCACTTTATTCAGCAAATATTTCGGCCAGCATTACGTCGGCCATCCTCAGTGGCACAATATGATAATTTTAGTGAACCTATGTCCTTTAGGTATATAAAAGAATCTTGGAGAGGTGAGGAACATGTACACAATGAAACCATTTGATAACAAACCCTTACTTATTAATCTGCCCAGCTATATCTCTTTTATAATCGTTTTTTTTTTTAAGTGTTTGTAAAGATGGTTGAATGTCAATTCTTAACCAAGTCTGTTTCACTTCTCTCTCCCAATTTGTTTTTAGTATGTCCATAAATTCCTCTTTTAGGTTGTCAGTCGTCCTGTCTATAAGATTAGGCTTTTCCTCTTCTTATTTTCTTGTATATATCTTTTAGTTGGCTTCTTTTAGTCTTCTTTTACTCCCCTAGTTCACTTATGAGCTTTTTTCCTTTTCCTATTTGCGTTTCTTTTTTTATCAAACCAAATCCCCAGATATTTGTATTTTTCCACCATTTTCATATATTGTTTCTCCGTGGCGATCTTCCTTTTTTAAATATCATGATTTTGTTTTTGCCTAATTCCATTCTATTGTTTTTTTGTAAATTTTTGTAAGCATTTTAAAGCTTGCCTCATGTCGGCACTATCATCCACCAGTAGAACTACATCATCAGCTTGTTTCTTAATAAGTTCTCTTCTCTATAAGTCCATTAGAATTTAATCATTCCTATAAACCATCAAAATTCAGACAAACATCATCCTGGGTTCAATCTTCTCGAGACGAGAGACTATTGTTATAGACAGTTACGGAAAAGAAGCGACGTTTGGCAACTCAGCCTAAGTTCCCACATTTGTCGGTCGTGGATTCTGAATCTCAATGATTCTGATGTTTTAAAGAGGAAAGGAAATATGATCAAGGACACACAGAGAGAATTTTGGTTTGGGTGACCTAAGTTTTAGGGATACCCAATTAATATTTTTTTCTTTTATGGTATCAAAGTTTTTTTTTTTTTTTTTTTTTTTTGTCGCAATTTTGTAATTTTTTTCGTTTTTCCTTATTTTTATCTAAATTTTGCAATTTTTTGACTTTGGAGTAGTCTTCCCCCTCTGGAAGCTTTGAATACTTCACTCCTCATCGTATCTATTTAAAGAATGCACCTTATCCATTAAAAAATAAGCTATGAATGAGCCATATTTTATAAAAAATATTTTAATAAATATGGGCTACTTATTGTAAAGAGGCAACCAGTTCAAAAGGCAAGCATGATTGGTGGCTTTCTCTAAAAGACAAGTGTCTGTTTAATTAAATGTAAAACACAATTATAATTTATTAGTCTGGTGCAAAGCAAACACACCGATGCCTCCGATAATCTGGAGATCCCGTAGTTCAATTCTCAGGGACCAAGAATTGCTTGATCCACCAGCAAAATATACACTTACAAAAAATTATTTTATTAAGAATAATTATGTGGCTTCAAATTGCCCACTTTGTGACATACATTTATTTATTTATATCTGGTTCATATGAATCTTGGAAAAACCTAAATAATCTACATAAAAAAAATATAAAATTAAATAAAATTGTTAATTTTATTTAACCTTTTTTAACTTTGCTGGTCCCTTTACCATTTAGGCCTTCTATTTTTTTAGTGATACATGCGATTCATAAAATATTCTTAATTTAACTAATAAAAAAGCCTTCATAATATCTCTAATAAATCTAAATTTTAACAAATTTCTCATCTATTTATTTTTAATTTTTATAATAAAATACACCTGTCAAATTAATTTTCCCAAGCCAATTTCTCAAAGTTGATTTTTGTTTCTTCCTTCTAAGAAAACAATGATTTCTGTTTTTACATAAAGTCATGACCTGTGACCTTTGGAGGACCCAATCGATGCTTGGTGGGTATTTATTCGCTTCATTGCAAAGGATTTGATTTGATTGCGTGCTTGACATACAGACAGACACCACCAACTTGCATATTCATTAAAAAGAGAACTTCCCTCAACTGTGCATTTCATTTTCTAAATTTATAAACAACTCATTAATTCATATTTAAAATAGATGAAGACGAAGAGTTTATGCCGACTTCCTTCCTTAAGTTTTATTTTAAGAATTTTATTTGATTTATTTATCAGCTTATAAATTTTGTATATATAAGTTCTTTCTTTTCTCATATGAATTTAAAATAAATATATTTGCTTTCACACAAAATCAAATGTAATATATTAAGTAGAGATTAGAAAACTTTAAATCTCAAAGATATAGACCCCCATCTCCAACTCCCCCAAGCCATGATTTTTGGGTGAGAATATGACCCATATTTTTTTTTAATTTTATTAAAATGATCGGTTCAAATGGTACAAAAAAGACAAAATTTAGAAGGGCCAAATATTAAAACAGGAAAGCAAGTTTTCTACTTCAAATGGTATAATTTGTTCGTTTAATTTGTAACTCCGCTAGAATTAAATAATTTTTTTATTTGTTTCTGTTGGCAGGAAAAAGTATAAAAATCTATCTATAACCATCTTTCGATAGTGTGGCTACTCAATTTATTTTATTTCTAATTTTATTTAACCTTTTTTAACTTTATTGGTCTCTTTACCATATAAGCTTTCAATTTTGGATGACATATCCGATTCATAATATATTCTTAATTTAACTAATAAAAAAGCCTTTATAATTTCTTTAATAAATCTGGGTTGTAACTTTTTTTTTTTAATTTTTTTTTGTCTGGTGCAAGACCTTATTAGTCGCCCTCTTTTTTGGTTAAAAAAAATCAATATAAATTTTTATGGAATCATGACATGGACTAGAGTTTGACCCGTGCTGTCTTTTATGCCCGTTCCTACAAAAATTTTTTCAGAAGTTTTTTTACCTTTTTTTTTAGGCAGACCAAATTTGCCGCCATAAAAGATCTGGTGCAGCTGCACTACTTGCACCATCGAGTTATCACGGCTCAGGATATATACTAAGCTTGAGTCGAATACTAAAAGTAAAATAAACCAGAAACAGAAATTTTTCATATCCATAATAAATTTCGAAGTGAAACGAATCTAAAATGCTCTAGGGTTCTAAAATTCATAATCACAAAGATTTCAGGTATTGGATTTCCTTACCTTAACCCTAATATATTTGATTTAAATTCATAGAAAATAAAAATTTGAATAATATATTTTTCGAAATGATCTGAGAGGGCAAAGTCAAAAGACCATGAATCATTTCATATAGAATAATTTTGCTCTGTCATCAAATAGGCCTGTGGCTTATTTATTGCTTAGTAAAAAACCTTATCAGTTGACTAATTGTGGTGGTTTTTCTTGAATTTCCGTCTTCAATAATGAGAAGTGAGTTAACAAACTAAATATGATAGATTATAAACTCTTGGTTCTATACTTTTTACAATCCCTCTAAATATACATTTAAAATTTCTTTTCTAAAAGTGTCAATCCATTCCTTTAATTTTTTTTAAATTTTAGACAACAGCATCACACTAGCAAATAATTTTGATACTAATTAAAAAAACTGAAGTTATAAACAATTTGAATTTTATAATTATTATTATAAAGTATTAATATTACGAAATTAATATAATAATAGATGCTAATATCTCTGATAATAAATGCATTCTATTTTCCACTCAGGAGCTCCCATCTGATAGGGCAGCCATGAGTTACCCAAGGTAAGTCTGGCATCTCTTCTACCAGACTTCTCCCCCTCTCTCGACATCAAGTTTTCAGCTGTGCGACAAGAGAGTTTGGTTTACTTCTCGGTCACATTTATAATTTAACTAATTATGTATCTGAGGAGATCGAAGTAAAAGATAATGGAATATATTTTATTTTGGAAATCATATATATATATATATGAGAAGAGTGGTAAGTGGTGCTATCAAATCGCAAGATTTTGGTGTAAGGTCCGTAAAGGCTGTAGATCCTGGGTTCGACCAAGAAAGTTCACATCCCATCAATTGAAAAAAATGACAAAACATATGATAAATAAAATATTATATTTTATGGGAGAGTTCTGGACAGTCAATTATATACTGCTATGATTCTGATTAACTGTAATTATCAAATTGTAATTTTTACATTTGCATAGTTGACGATTTATATTGACTTAGAACGAAAAAAATTCAATAGCTAATTCAAGAAAGTTACCTTGAAAAAAATTTAACAATTTAACAACTACAATAAAAAATTCTTTTAAAAGCTAAAATATATTCAAATGTATTCAAGAAAATTTTTATTATAATATTATACACGTGCCAAATGCATTTTTATTAAATCTTATCAAATAAAAACCTTTCAGGACCATAAGTGAGTAAGTATTGTATATAAGGGATGAAAATATTTTAATTATTCTATCTCCCTTTATCTTCTCAAGGGCATATGCAAAATATACATTCTCAATAAAAACATTTATTATCAGAGAAAGAGAGAATGGCTTATTTGCGTGTTGCACTTACATGTTGCAGGTGTTTCTCGCAGGTGCGCTGATGCACAGGCAATCGGTCCGCAGCGAAGGTGCGTCCACACTCGCATGGGATCAGCTGATTCTGCCATTCACGATTTGCCTAAAAAAAACACAAACAAACATTAATTCACATACAAGCACAAAGAAATTTACATTTTTTACTGGTGAGAATTATTTATCTAATGATTTCAAGAAGAGGTCAAGGGAGACTTGTTTAATAAAACTCTTAATAAAAAAATGACAAACATTTTTATATTAAAGAAATATATTTATATAACCCATTTCAAACAATAGCTGTTTAAATTAGGAGAATTGGATTTATTTTAACTTAGAGATGAATTTCTCGTCTCATAGGCATCGCAAAATGGGCCCTTTGTGCGTGTTACTGGAGTTGAGATTATCTCCCACTTTCCTACCCCAGGAAACTTTAGCAATTTGAAGGATTTATATTAATACGAGTATAATATTTTTTGCAGCAACTTGAACCCGAGTAGTGCTGCAATTTCAGATCAGTAATCCGCAACTTATCGGCTGAGTCATTCGCCAGGAAGGAACAACTTTTTTCAATATACGAAGTGGGACCACGAATATGCTCATAAACTTTGAAAGAAATAATAAATATATAAATAATTTGTATTTAGATTTGTTTCTATTTGGATAAATGTTGCTAAAAATTCAATCTATTTTTATCTTAATTTTACCCCCTTTCTCCTTAACAAGATGTCTGGCTACTCCTTGGCTATGGATTCGCATCAGTAAATGTAAATTCTTTCTGAAAGAAACCTCTTTAAAAGAATCAGACCAAATTTATTTTTTTTTTATAAATTTATTATTTAAAAAGAAAAGATCTTTGTTTTTTTTATCTCACAAACTTTTACTAACGGACTCTCTAAAAAAAGACCAAAGGATTATTACTTTTGATCAAAACCGGAATCGGCTATTTCAAAATAGTGTCTGAATCAGATAAAAAAATATTCTGACACGACTTAATTTTCTCCTATTCTGACTTTAGATATGCAAATCTATACACCAAAGGCAATTTATAAAAGCATAATTTAATCTTTTGATTACTATTAATATAAAGAAATTTTTTTTTTAATTATTCCAAAATCTCTTTGCAAGAAATGGGTTTATTTTATTTTATTTTATTTTTTTTAATATAAAAATGAATCGCTCTCTTTTTCAGATAATACTACTTTGGTCAAAATAGAAATTGCAACACGTATTTTATCAAATGTTGAATTAAAAATTCATTTCTTTTTCTAGGCGTCTCATTATTATTAGCTGAATGAGCTATAAAATCAAATAGTGGAGGCAGATCCTCCCATTTGCTAATAATAAAATTTGCTAACTAACTATTTGAAAGGATGACATAATTATAAAGAATAAGATTTCACCTGGGCGTTCCATTCTTGCCGGGTGAGAGCTCCTTGAGGTCGTTTGGGCGGAGGTCGTTGAAGGTGTTTCGGAAGCTGCGAATTTTCTCGATTCCACCTCTAAAAATAATTTATCAAATTAATCAGTGCAAATCTAATTATGAATCTTAAAAAATTAATTGAATCACCAATAAACAATGAGGCTCGTGGAGTCCAAAAGAAGCACGTCCAAATTCTCGACCACATACATAACACATAACACCCCTGAAAAATAAATAAAAGAAATTTTAAAAAGTAATATTTTAAATTTTATAAATACCTCTAAATAAAAGTAAAAGTGAATTTGTTACAGTGGTGAAGCTAGAGTAGCTTTTGTCCTCTCTCTCTAAAAATTTTTTTCGTTCTTTTTAAGAGTCAAAAAAAAAATACTCCAACGTGCGTAGACAACTCCTCTAAATTAGCTTGTCCACTATGTTTCAAAACTAATTTATTACTCTAAATCTATTGGTTCTTTTTCGAAATTCGAATTTTACAATTTACTTATTAGAAATCCTAATTTATCTTTTTTTCTAATTTTATTTCAACTTTTTATAAATTTGATTTATTTAATTTTATTTGATTTTTTTGGAGACAGGAGGGAGAGGAGAGCGGTTCTCCTACGTTACAGCATGTCTGTTTTTATTCTAATAGTTTATAGAAAAATTTTAATATTTACCTTGGTCCCTGTGGAAGTGAATCTGGTTCTGGAGTATTTCTTGTAGTTGGGGGTTGTGACGGAGGAACTGGTGTGATGTTTTTTGGAGTAGTAGTAGTAGTAGTAGTTGTTGTTGTTGTTGTTGTTGCAGTCGATACTACTGTGATCGATGGTCGATTTTTGGAATATTTCACGGGCAGAGGTCTACGTACCTAAAAATACAATACAAAATAATATAATAATTATTTGCTGAATATTTTAACAACTTTGGAATCTGATTTTGATAATTTTACTCTCCTTTAGAATAGAGGTCTAATTTTAATTTGTTATTTCTTTCCTAATTTCACAATCTTTCTTAGAAATTCTCCAATTTTTCATCTATATAAAACATGACTTCAAAAAATAATCAATAATAAAATCTCAATAATTCAGCTAGAAGTCAAGGTAGCATTATGACCTTGACTTTGTAAAATATATAAATGTGGTTACCTATCCATTCTGTTTCAAATTATTTTTTAATTTAAATTTTTTAAAATAGAAAAAATTCTCTAAAAAAAAAAGGAAATAATTTACTTTTGTTTAGTTAATCAATATAATGAAATTGATTTTTTAAATATGTGCACTGAGAACAAAGAGTAATCTATTTAATTTTTTCTCTTTTTTCAGCTCTTCAAAGAACTTACCGAACTTTTAATTGGAGCCCTTGAGTGGGTTGGCATTTTGGTTTTTGTGTTATTCATATGTGAAGGAGCTTTGGTCGTTAACACATTAGCTGGATGACTGTGAAGTCTTTCTGGAGCTTCTGGTCGACCGCAGGTGCGACATGGCGAAGGAATCGCAGACATTGCCGGAGGATCAGAAACCACTGACACAATAATAGATATAAACTATTAGATGATCTATTCCTTAAGGTAGGTGCACCTCGAATGTGAGTGGGCGAAGAATGGTAAAGCCAGGCACGAGGGTGACGACGTCATTTTGGATCATTAGATATCGACTTCGACCTCAACCAATACCAACTCACCTTTACATCACATTTATTTATAAATTAAAGACGATTTAAACATGACGTCAACTTTGATAATTATTTAACTACTAATCTATCAAAATAAATACATGTGTAGAAAGTGTTTTTATTAACAACAAAATTAATAATAAATTAAGAAACATTTTCTCCTTATGTTATAAATTTTTTTCAAACTTTTTTTTGCAAGGAAATTATATATTATTTCTAATGAAAAAGTAATATAAATTTGTATTTCCAATATTTGTGATAACTATAATTGGCTAAAATTTTTTCAAAAATAGATCTAAACTATGGCTCCTATCCTGACTACGCCAATGTAACAAAAAAAAAAAAATTTTTAAATTTGTTTTCAATCCTATGTAGATAAAAAGTGATTAATAAATAAATGTATATCGAAATAAATGTGTTAAAAGCTCTTGGTTTTGTATATCATATAAGAGATAGGAGAGACAAATGTAATAAAAAATAAATACGGGTCCCTCTTAATAAAAATAAAAAATAATTTAATTATTTAATCGATCAATTCAAAAAATATTACACAATAGCTATTATATTTTTTGAATTTGAAACTATAAAATTTATATCATAATTCAAGGTGTAGAAAGAAAATAGCAGAAGACCATCTTCACAAGAATACGATAGATTCTTAATGTCTAAGTAGATAAATTATTATAACTGATATTTTAACATTCAATATTCAATGTTGCCTTTAGCTATAAATATATTAATATATGGTAATAATCTCCATTCACTCCAATCTTAATTCACTACGATGAAAAAAATATATTCATATACCTCCATATATACATATACACTTCATTACATGAATGTGTCAAGTTGTATATAATTGAATTAGATAAGCAGCGGATTACAAATCTGGAGTTGCAATCCAACTCGGATTCGAGTCCCGCTTGCCGCTAAAATTATTCATCATTGCTAAAGTTTACTCCTGGAAAGTGGAAGATAATCTCAACCCTAGTAAGAGGCACAAAGGGTCCAATTCGTGATGGACGGGAAACCCGTCCCTAAAATTAAATCCAAATATACCTATACATTAAGAATTTATCGTATTGTTGTGTTGTACAGCTCTGCAGATGGTCTTGACCAAGACCGAAACATCAACATAATGGGGCATAATAAAAAGATAATAATAATAACTGCTATTTTTTCTTCATCTTCAATTCTACACCAGCTTTATATTCACATCGTCTAAATTAACAAATTCAAAAGTCCAATATTTTTCCTCAATCAGCACCCGATTTACACTGGGCGGGGAGGGAAGGGACGATAGGGAAGATGATGATAGGATGTTTTAGGACACTTAGAGACCACACCAGATTATACCCGAGCCATTTTGCGAAGTTCTAGTCTTATCTCTGTGATCAGCTTCGATCTCAGAGAGAGAAAGACCTTCCCTATCTCTCTCAACTTCCCAAAGTGGCCCCAGAGTAAATAATTTTATTATTTCAAAAAGGTCAAAATCATCAAATGTTTGAGTTTTGAATTTTCAAAGAAAACGAACAAGGCACGCAATAAGTATGATTTTATATTCTTTGCTTCTACAAAAGATTTATAAATGGTCAATCAAATCAATCAAGCTTATAATGTCATGGTCATTCTAATTTTAATATCATCATTTTAAGAATTTCAGGTAAATTATTGATAAATATTATAATTATTGGCAAATAAAATAAATAATAAAATAATTAGTAAATTATCTAAACTTAGAAATAAACTTTTTCATGATTAACATTATTCCATTTCCTAAATGATCTGGATAGAATTTGTTATTTTAAGATTTGTATTACAATAAATCATATATATAGCGTTATAAATTATTTGATTCTTATAAATAATAATAATTTTTTATTAAACAAAAGTTAGTTTTCATGTTTTTCACATAAAAGTCTAACATAACCTCTTAAGTAAAATTATTTTAATAAATACAATAATTTTAAACTTTATATTACATGAAACAATTCTTATTTTATAGAATTTTAACTTTAGAATTTCACTTATTTATTTAAAGCCCCTCTATGACTTATTTAAGGTAAAAACCCCAAAAACAAATTCAGTGCCATCTGCCTATCCAGGCAATCTAATAATTTTTTAAGTATTATAGGAAATTCTCGTAACATATCTATTTTTTCCAGAGACTGAATTTGAATTCTAAAATACGGGAACTGCTTTTAGAGTCCATCAGTGGCATAAAAAAAATGAAGATGATTTTGAACTCGATATATATATATATATATATATATCTGTTGAACCAATTTCTTTCACTAAAGGATGAGAAATTTTATATTTAATGAAGAGATCAAATTTGAATTTACGTCATATATTAAGTGAGTATTAAATAAATTTATTTATTCCCTATCTTTCTTTACTAATAGTAAAGTTGGTAACCGCCTTATAATTCAAAATAAAAGTTTATTATTCGAAACGAAACAAAAATATTTTATCTTTTCTATGATAAAGATTTATTACGCCTTATGGATAAATTGCTTTTAATTTATTAAGACACAAAGAGGTCTTAAAGTAAGAAAGATTTTACAGGAAAAAAATTCACTTGTTAGCATCATTAACTTGACCTCAGATAATAATATTCTTTTTCCTAATAAAAGTTTTAAATGAATATTATGAAAGTAAAAAACTTACATGTAAAGGCACGTTTTGAGCTCGGTGTTAATGAGATAGAAGGGGAAGCTTGTGCTTGAGGAGGCAGTTGTTTATTTCTATTAGGAGATACTACATTTGATCTTCCGCCTCCGCGCCCCCTTTTGGCAGCAGGACGGCGATTTTGTAGAGTAGATAAAGCAATAACTAAAGCCTCTCTTGTTAACAGAGTCATATCCAAATGACCCATCAAAGTCAAATCTAAAACCCGTGGTCGATCTAAGGTTGCAGTCAATGGGCGTTCAGGTGGAGAAGGGGGCTCCTAGAACAAAATTATTTCATATTAAAAATACACCATAGATAAAAGAGAGTATTAATATTTTAAAAAAATTTACACATCCATCTTTTATTTTCAAAAAAATAAACATAGAATCCCTATATTTACAGCAAAGTAAAAAAAAAAATATAATTTATCGCTATTTATGTGTAAAATTCATTCTTAGAAATGATTTATTCTCTAAGGTGGTTTCGTGCATAAAGAACCCCGTAGGAGCTTTTTGAAAGCCCATCTCTTTCTCTTATTACGACCATAAAAAGAATTAAATATATTTTTAGCTACTAAATGATACATCAATTTCACTCCCATTTGCTAATTGACTGTTTGACTTTTGTATAGAGTATTCAGAGAAGAATTCTTTCTTGATGTCCTTTCCAGAAACTTTTTGTCTTTGTTTGAAATTTACTTTTGTATCTGCGCTGAGCTATAGTTGGAATTAAACCATATTTTGAAGATAAAAGTTTTAAATAAAGTGACTTAACTTGATTATGAAACCGAGAATTAGCCCAAGTACGTATAATCCAGATAATTTCACTCTCGCGACCTTAGCCTTACATTGTCAACTGTATTAAGGGATAACTTGGTTATATCTAACTCTCTTACATCTTCAATATTTATCAATAACTTTAGAATATTATTACACTCTCTTATTTAAATTTCCTTCCTGGTTAATTTTTGAATATAAAACAAAAGGGACATATCTATTCTGAATATATAATTTAAACTTATCCCGATGTTATGGTGATAAAAAACACTAAACCTTTGTTAATTTGTCTATAAAATTTTTTATTTTTCTCTTTTTTTTTTAAATTGATTAATATTCCCTGTCATTTTTTAATATGATTAGTTCTATTTATTTAAAAAGATCTATAAGGTAAAAGGAATAAAAATTGTTTTGTAAATAGGCTTACTCAAAAAATCCATTAAATCTAATCAAACATTTTATGTACTTTAATTGACCCATATTGACTCACAATTAAATAATAATAATGTTATCATTCTCTTTTAAAATGAATAAATTTTTTTAACTAATTGATTATTTGAATGATAATTTCTCTTATGAAAATATTTATCTGATCATATAAGTGAACAAACACAGGATAGATGACTCCCTTCAAATGAATAAAGAAATTAATTTTCTTTTGATATCTTTTGCGTGTGAGCTTATCACTCAATAAATTGTTATGTAAAATTAAAGAATCAATTTTTTAATAAGAAAAAATGCAATATATTTTCTAAACAAATTTTTTTCACGTTCTCGTCACTTTTCTCCTCTTAAAATTTTATCAGACTTTTTTCTGAAATGGTCCGAATTTTCCCAAATTTTCCCTTGTTCTTTGCCTATTGTTCCCCCTGCTTCGAATCCATTTTTTGCCCTGACCTTTTCGAATATTTTTACTGACTGACACATCGATGGCAGTACAAAATTTCCTGATTAATAGTAAAATACAAAAATCTATGGAAATACTATCCACCTCAAATGTAATTGTTTTGTCTTAATGGATAATTAGGAGAGCCACACAAAATTCAAAATAATTAAATTTCATGTTTTACCTATTATCAAATTTAGTATTTTCGGATTTCATGTAGGTCTTCTAATTATCCAATAAGACGAAACCAAAGATACAATTGTCCATTTACATCTGAAGAGGATAGTATATCTAAGGTGAAAATCCTAATAACATTAACTTTGCAACTTTGGGGAATAGGAGGGTGAAAGGAGGTGCACTTCTCTCAAAGATAATTCCAAATAACCTATATAACAAGGAAAAGTAGGTAAAAGTATATTTAAGAAAACTTAATATGGATATGAAAAATATGAGAAAAAAGATCAAACAAATTGTAAACAAGAAAAGATTCCCCCTCCTTTCCCCATTAAAATCCTGTCCGCTAGAGATACACTATTCATCTTTATAAATATTATTATGACGGCATTAAATGATGTCAAAATATTACATAATTATCTATTATATCTAATCCATATAATTCATTAAAGAATAGAATTGAATAAAATAATGTTAAAAAAAATGAATAAATATATATTGTTTAGTTTTTTAGATTTTCATAAAATTACAAAAGCTGGTTGGTAAAAATCCAAAAATATTGTTCATGTTGATATCTCAACAATTAGAGTTCAAATATCACTACAATAAAATCTAACTATTTCTTAATAATATAATTGCCAATAAGAAATATGTGTCTTGGAGGGCTGTGTGTCCACAAAAGTCAAAGAAAAAAATACTTAATTAAATAGATAAGGAAAATAGGTATAAAAAATTAAATAAGATGGAATTTCGAACAAGAGAAAATTCTAAAAAAAAAAAAATATGAATCACATTAGCTTAGAGAAAAAAATTATATATTTCCTCTCTCTCTCTCTCCCCTCGCCCCCCCCCCCCCCCCCCCCCCCCTCCCCCTCCCCTCTTCTTTTTCTTTTTCTTTTTATTATTCATTTTTTATATTATATA
>JAAAKE020114517.1:0-16206 GCA_010014785.2 Anisolabis maritima
CATAGATTTAAGTGGCCTAATGTAATTGAATTGTAAGGCCGAAAATTTTTGTTTATTTTATAATTTTAATTACTGTATCTCTTTCGATACCCAAATTGAAAACCACGGCTAGATGGTGCCCTAAAAATTGATGCTCTAAGACCCTTCATCTAGATCTAATTGGTAAAATGTAGGCTTACCGGAAGAACTTTTTTTGTTAACTGCAAAGGACTGCGAATTGAGGTAGTTGAAGTTTGTTTTCGAGAGAATTTTTCCTGTTCAATTGGATATTCTTTTTCAGATGCTTGAACTGGAGTTGTTCCTACAAAACATATTTACTTTTAAGCATTTTTTTAAAATTACGTTGCCTAATTATTCGTACAATCTTTAATTTTTCATTTTATAGCATAGAACAAATGAAAATAATTTTTTAATTTTTATGTTAAAAAAAAATCTAATAAAATTGGAAGTACACTCCTCTCCAAGGACGTAAGGATTTTTATAATACAATATTTATTATAAAAAAATATACTTTTAAAAAATTTAAAAAAATTTTCTATTTTTAAAAAACTAGAACCATATTAATTTTTCTTTAATAATTTTGGACAAGAATTGTTTTTAAGAAAAGTGATTTTATCACTTTGAGAAAATTTTTTGTCTATTAGAATGCGCATTAATCCAAAAATTAAAAAAATTGGGTCGTTTTTGTTTATGAACCTTCTGTTTAAATTAGTACATAAGGTACCATGATTTTTAGAGTAAAGTCTTAACTTTACTTAATACGTAGTGGCCCATTAAAACCAGGCTTTCTTTCGAACCCTTATTTGTTTCGTTCCTGCTTTTGTTCTGGCAGAAATAAAGACATTTTTTCGGTACTGAAACGGGTTCGAAACACTGGTGAAAAAATAATTTTCTGTTAAAATAAAAAATTTGAAAAACTCTGTATTGGAAAATTGTCAACAACACAATATGTGTCGAGAATCACATAAGACTTTCCTAGAGTACTACGGCAATTTGCCAAGGAGGTAAAGCAGCTAAGCTTTTAGTCCTGTGTTCTAGATAACTCAGTTTTAAAGCCACCTCATGGCATAAATTTATCAACTATTAGCAGCGCCCGCTCTAGCGGTTACCTTCTCGGAGAAAAAGACAAATTACCGCCCCTTAAGAATATAAATATATATATTTTAAATAAAGGTACATATTTTTTATTTTCAATAAAAATCAAATCAACGCACTGTAAATTTTTAGCGTACGAAAAAATCGATATGTGAAATTTTCTATTAATTGAGTATTTAACACATGAATATTTTTCTTACACTTACAGCCAAAATGGTGCCCCTAATTTTTGGCGCCCCAGACAAATGCCTTGATTGTCCTTAGAGCGGACGCTAGCTATTAGTGATGCCTTACTCGTAGGGAAGCTAAAATAGGAGTTATTTTGATTTTTCACGTTTTATTGCAGAAGAAATTTACTCCGGCTAAGTCGATTTTTGTTCTTGATTAAATACTTAGTACATATATCGAGCTTCTCTCCGGTTTTTTGGTCAAGAAGCACTAGTTAGTTGATTGTATGTGTGTGTCTGCAGACAAGAAAACCTGACATTAGATCTAACTTTTCGGTATTGATTCTCCAAACAGAGATTCATTAAATGTATTTCCTCAAAGATGAGGCCTAAGCGCAATCGATTCCTTGCACTCGAATTAATATAGATACCAAATTTTAAAAAAATTGTTAAAGCTGTTTTTGAGATAGTCTAAATTAATTTTTCCAAAGATAAGACCTAAAACCCGAAATAATAAATACAACAAATTTTATAAAAATCATTACAGTCGTTTTCGAGAAATAAATTAGATGGATACCACTTCATATGCAAGAATTGTTACATAATAATAGTATGTATATATATATGTCTACAGAGGCACATATACAATCAATTGGTGAAGCTGTTTTAAATTTCGATTTTGAAAAAAAATTCGTTTACTAGACCCCTTGAGTATTATAAGGTGTGTTATATATAATTAAAAATAATTTACCTGTAGGAGATCGAAAAGAAACATCGATTTCTGCCACGGGTGTGAAATCTAATTTGAAGCCTTTTTTCATCCGACGTTTCTCTTCATCAGTCCATTCCCTTTTTTCCTCCAAAGAAAACCTACGAAATATCTTCTCTTGAGATATATTTAATCCTCCCCCCCTAAACTTGAAAATCCGCAATGACCAAAAGGGCAAAGCCGAGTTCATACCATCACATTAAGCACATTCAGATACACATTTATATATATATATATATATATATATATATAAATTCCATCTTAATAGATTGACGATAATCATGCACTGATTTTTTTGAATTCGTGCTTTTTACAAACATTAAAATTTATGAAGTATTTAATTAAAATATTGATGATTAAATTTTAAATATTATTGAGATTTTATTAAATTTTTCTAATTTGCAAGGGATTTTTTTAAATAATATGGGATGAGATTGAGGTTTCATGTACATGGCTATTCCCTCACCTGCATATCTCTTGTTCATTCGTTTCAGAAAATTCGGGATCCATTTCGACCGGGCTATGGCCTTCGCTTTGCCAACAGCTCTCCACACTGTAACTGCAGGTTTCAGTGCGGCATTAGTGAAGTTGGCCAATGCCAAATTGTCAACTTGAGTCTGGGAAGAAAGGGTTCCAAATTCCGGCGCTCGTTGAGAAATAATCTACTGCTACAAGCTGATCTAAGAGTGCTATATATTGAGAGGATATAGCAAGGATTTGGAATGTTTTCAAAAATAAGAAAAGTAGAATATCAAAAGAATGAAGAGATAATAATCGCCAACAGGGTTTAGTTATGACACAACTATGAATATTGAAGAATTTGAAATGTTTTTAAAAATAAGAATTGGTTCAAATAATGCTCATTGCCTATTTCAACTTTCAAAATGTTTATTTATATCCCTAGAAAATAAGAAATATGAATTTAAATAAATAAAATATTTATTTTATGATGACAATTGTGAAAGCTTTAATTCCAAAAACTTAAAAAAAAATAATTAAAAAATCTCCATTATAGTTTTTATTAATATTTATAATATTTATTAAAATCATTAATTACCTGTATGCATATCTTAATTCAAAATATTATTATTATTGTTTAGAAAATGGGAATGGAATAAAGCTAAGCTACTCAACCATTCGATACGTTTCGTTCTTTAAAAAATCTATTTCATTTTGACTATTTCTTATTTAGTTTTATTTATAGCTAGGTTTATTCGCCGTTTTTTTCCTGCTCTATGAATTTTCATTTAAAGTAATAAAAATAAAAAAATATTTAAATTGCCTCTAATAGACGGAATTCAATGACTTTATTAGCCTAAGCCTATTGGGACCAGGAAAATTGTAAACAAAACGTATTTGATCTCCCTCCTCTCATTCTCTAAGCAGAAAAGATTATCTACAGATAAGTTTAATTTTTTTGGTTTAGATTTTCTAAACTTGAGGATATTATATTCTTTTTATCGAAAAGAATTCTCATGAATATAATAGAAAGACCTAGACCAAGATCCTTCTGCCCTCGTAGATTTAAATAATATACAAAATGCTTAAAACACCTAATAAATTTGTTTTTGTACCAAATCACTTTCTATATATTGATTGGTTTTGTCATCCTTTTTTTGTTTTTCAAAATAATTTTCAAAAAACAAAGAATTCTATAAGTGAACTACTTCTCCCCTTCCCTGCCCGAAAGTCAACCGTAAATAAAATCTAAAATCATTTTTTAAATTATTTATCCCATTAGGGAACCACATTTTCAATTTAATAAAAAATTAAAGAAATCAAAAATTAACCCGCCCTCCACCAGAGGGCCAACGGGAATGAGTTGCACACCTGCGGGATGTATAGCATCCTCTCACTGCTTGTTTATGACTCTTTCTAGGTTACCACCTTCTGAAGTCTGATCACTTTTTTATACTGGTCAAAAGAAAGAAGCAAAAAGCAAGCGCTTGCCTCTACCTGAGCTATTAGACATAGAACTGGAAAATCTACGGAGCAGTCATGACTGACGAAATAAAACCTTAAGAAATTGAAATTTGTGCTCTCTAAAATCGATATTGTGACCATAACTATAAGTCTTCTGAACAGACATCTGGACAGAATTTTGCACTTTATATATAAAGATATTTATTTAGATATTTTAAAAAAAGATAATTTCTTATTACTCATAATAGATAAATATTATAGATATTTTCTTTAATATTAATATCGATACTATTAAATCTAATCTATTTAAAAGGAAGTGAAATTTTATAATTTATATATTTTATATTTCTCTGAATACAGAAGAGGGATGAAAAAGGACTTGGATCTCAGCCAGGAAATGGTGGGGCCACTAAGTGGCTCATTTATATGCAGCTTTTCTTTGATTTATTCCATAGTGTTATTCACATGCATATCTATATTTATTTAAATACTCATTGTTTTTTTTTTTTTTTTTTTTATTTCTTATAATTTATTTATTAGAAAATTTTATTTTATTTTATTATATGAAAGCATAGTGTGTTAGTGTATGTTGGTCAACTATCATGACATAAAAAGCAAACATTTAGTAGCAATCTTACCTGGAATAATTAGGAGTGGATGAGAGGAAAAATGCGTAAAACATGCTAAGGTAAGATCATGCTTTAATCATAAACAAAAACAGCCTTCCATTTTTGAATGAAGCTTGGTTAATATCTTTAATGGGACTGCAATAGGGTGGTCCTCATTTCCGAAGATCGGAATTCTGATGATTTTGACCTCTCATACCGTTCCTTTTTATAAAAAAACATTGTCTGTAAAATTTTATCCCTTTCAAATAAGGTAAACAAAGTCGAGAGACTCATCAATATTATTAGATATATAGTGTTAATATCTATTTACTTTTGACTCATTTGACTTTGGATATAAATATAAATATATATCATAGTAATCATTTAAGTATATTTGTGTTAAAAATAATAATAATTGTTGAAGTATATACCAATGTAATATATATTCAATGTTAAAATATGTTAATTTTTAAATTACCTCTTTTCTTAGAACTTCTCTTTGCCTGCCTATTGACATATTGGGGTGAGTTCGTAAATGAACTCGGATACAGCAAAATCTACTCCGTGATTTACGTCCATTTTCGAAAAATGTTTTCTTAATTTTTCCAGTATATTTTCGGACATAGGTAAATTTCTACCATGACAAATCTTTTTAAATATACATGATTGGCACACGTACGAATTGATCCATTAGGTTTAAGAACAAGTACCAAGCTAGAACACCATTAAGTTGTTTCCTCGACTGGTTAACTCTAAGTTTCAACATATTATCAAAACTCTTTAATTTCTTTTAATAATGGAATTGGAATTGTTCACTGCATGTGGCTTTGGACTTAATGTATTTTATAAGGAATCCTTACACGATATCTTCCATAAGTTGAAATTAAATCAAAAGTCATCATTTTATCCCTTTTGGTTAATTAATTTAAATCAACATTTTAAAATTCTAAGTTCTTGACAAGTGTTTCCACTCAATAGTAATTGATCAAAATTCTTCATGACGTATATTTTAACAAATTTGGATTTTTCTTTGAAAACTATTTCTTCAGAAAAATATCCTAGAGTTTTCATTCCTTCCTATTCGTATTCAATAATCTTTTTCTAGATTCTTTACTAGTTAATTCTTGGAGTATGATTTCCATTCCAGTGAATCACAATTGCATTTAAATCAACTTCTCCAAATTCTTGTTTTACCCCTTCATATTTTAAATTTCTTAAATATCCAATGAATTTTCGAATAGATGATAAATAATTAATTCATCCACTTTAAGCCTAAAAGCTTCAGCAGCAGCAACCAAAATGTTAGGATTTCTAGCAGTGATTTTACACTTGTCTAGCATACAAGCAAAACGTGGAGATATCACTGACCTCAACCTGTATTTGAACTATTACGTAAGTCTTTTATTTCAAGATAGGAGCTCTAGAAGTACCAGAAATTGATAATTAAAGAAATCTAGGGAGACTTTTCTTTTCTCTCTTCTGCTTCAAAACTATTACTAGTGGAGACTAGAACTACACTTTCGGCGAAAAAAAAAAAATAAAAGTAAAATTAATCATCTTAATTCTGTATAAATCGAATCTAGAGGACAATGGAAGTTAACTATGACTTACCTAATTTTTCAAATTCCTGATTTGAATCTGATAATAGTTTTTTCTTTATTAATCTAGCTCTTGAAGAGAAGCACATTGTTCTTCTATATAAAATTATAACGAGAAGCAAAATTTCATGTGAATTATTATATTACATACAACGTAACGTAAATGAAATTTATTTTAATTCAATCAATCAAAACTAACGCAAAATAAAACAAGACAACAAATACATAGAAGAATTGAAATTATTATTTAAGAGACATTGTGATCTACAGTGAGTCCTCATTCCTGTTCTCATCTCTGCCAACCCCTATATTTCCTTTATATATTCTCTTAATTATCGGCTCGGAGCGCTATCAAACATCATAAATGAGCTATATCTCGAAAATGATAACCAAGCCTTTTAAAGGTCAAATTCGTTGTTAACATACTGAAATAATACAAAATAAGTATTTACACGTCAGAAGAATTTTTAGAAGCCCAACTCTAAAATATAAGGTATAAATATCATTATAAAAGTTTTACTATATATGAAGAGACCCAATATATTTCTCGAATGTTTTTTTATCATCTTAGTTAATTTTTGATTAAAAGAGAAGTCTATCAATACCAATGAATTTATATTTTATAGTGTAGGCAGGAATTATATAAATTAATAATATTGGCTTTTCGCCCTTAGCATCCCTTATTTCATCCTTTTCTCGACAGGTATTAATATCAAGGGAGAGGATTAAAATTTTACAAGTTTTATTTTTATATGAAAATGAACCAATTTAGAGTATGAGATACAAAGAATAATGATTTTTTTAACTCTAAGCATATAAGTAAGGACCATCCTAGACTGCAATTTTTTTGACGAAAAGTTCAGATCAATGCAAAACAGGTGAAGGGCTGTGCAAGGGTAAGTGATTGTTAAGAGTGGAATAATGTGACCAGTTAACTTTGAGAGAATTCAATAAGAAATCGATAATCAATCATAATTATAAAAAGTAAAATGAAAATTCAAATGACTAAATAAGAATCTTAATCAGAAATATTATGTAATTATGATTTCAACACTGATAGTGAGATATTAACTTAAATGAAAAGGAATTAGTTAAATTTGCGCCACACAGCTCTAGGAGCAATTAAGTTATTAAGGATGAAAGCCTTTCTTTATTCAGTTACTTGCTAGTAAGTAGTTGCTATGATATGAATGTTTTAATTTTTTTTTTTTTGGAATATGGAAGTATAAGATCTAACGGTCCAATGGTCATATGCGGAACAGGAGTAAGAAGGAGTGGGGAAAAGATACTTGTTGGGGTTGGATTTGAAAGATTGGAGATTGTAAGTTTTTGAGAAGATAGTAGCAGGGAGTTTGTTCCAATAGGGATGGGAGGTCATTGCGATAAAGGAAGACTGGAATTGGAATCTATTAGTCGCGAGTTTAACGACATGGGGATGTTCCCTAGTATTGCGGACAAACATCACTTTTGAAGGAATGATGGATTTTAATTAGGCAGGACATCAACCATGGTAATAGCTGTAAAAATGAGTCAATGCAAAGACACTTCTGTGGTCAAATGGCTGCAAAGAGGCAGTAAGAGTCTCCGATCAGTCTCAGAACTCGCCTTTGAATTGCGTCAAGGAGAGAGAGAGAGCATGCTGAAAAACCCCTCTTCATAGATGGGACCCATACTAAAAATACGGACAAATCTGAGGGTTAGAAGTTGGTGAGAGGAAAAATACTGCTTGGATCTGAAGTGGAAACCAAGCTTCCTAGCAGCAGATTTGGCGACCACTGAAATATGGTTATTCCAACAAAGATCCGAAGAACCCAGAACAGAAAACGAGTTTCTGAACTGAGATTATTATAACTGTAAGTGACGGATGGGCATGTCGGATTTTTCAGTCTGGAAATTAGACGATATTGTGTTTTCTTGGAGTTAAAGTTAATCTGGTTACGGGATCTCCATTTCTCTAAGGTGCCGAGATCACCATTAATAGAAGACACAATGTACCTAGTAACTGAGTGTAGAGGAAACTACCCCTGATTTAATTGAGTGCAGAGTACTATTGTTCGCAAAACAGTGAGGGGGAGGTCACTGTCATGAAGTCATTAATATACATAGGGTGGTAGAACGGACCGAATCGGGATTCCAGTATTGATTGCATGATTATCAGAAATAACTCCGTTGACAACTGAGATCTTTCCATCAGTTAGGAATCTTCTGATTCACAAACAAAGATCCAAAGAGAGACTATAGGTTTCCATATATTCAGAGGGTCACAGTGTTCCAAGTGGGTAAAGATTTGGAGGTCCAAGGATTTTTCTATAATTTTTTACAATATGAGAGTTAAGGTTATTGGGCGATAGTTATTAGGTAAGAAAGAATCGCCTTTTTTTGGGAATAGGCTGTACCTTTACTAGTTTCCATGAGATGAACGAGGAAGACAAGGATTAGAAGAATGACAAGAGAGCATATGAACCAGAATTTTTGACCAGAGCTATGTAACTATGGTAAAAATAACATAGCTACCAATAGCATAGAACCATGGTATTAAGTACCTTAATTCTTAGGGGGCCCATTAGCCAGATGGTGTTATCACATCCGGGCAATTTACATCTACCACCTAGAGCCCTCGAGGAAAGGGTCACTCTTAAGCAGGAAATATTCCGACCGCTACACTTAAATTGGCTTAAAATTAACTTCTTTTCTAAAGGGATGAAACATATATTTTATGATATTGCAAGGAACAGGATTTCTTGGGTAAATATCAAATTTGAGCTTCGAAAGTTTTTTCTTTTTTGAGATATTTTGTTCATACTCAAATAGACTATTTAGCGAGACCCATTTTTCATCCTCGAAATGTATAATTCTTCGGAAATTTCGACCTTGAAATTTTTTGTCATAGCATTAATTTCCTTGTACTATATATTACATATATAGATAAGAAAAAGTAAAAAGCATTTGAATTTTCATATCCACCATTTTGAAAATTCTTTCTCTTATTTTATTTATATCAAAATTTTTTGATTTCTCTTTTTATATTAGTTGAATAAATCTTAAATAATCTAATTATTAAAATAATTAAAAATTCAAATTCATTTTTAAAAATACTCTGAAATTTAAAATTTCTTTCAATTAAAAAAATTAACAAATATATGTTTTAATTAATTTGGAAAGATATTTTTTTCTCATCATATTAAATTTTAATTAAAAAAATGTTATTTCTTTGTAGAATAAAAAGAAAATTAGAAAATTTAAAAACAGATTTCTGAATACAGCCAGATAAATTAAAACATGGAGAATCTATCGGGTCGAAGCTCTTAATACGTGAGAACATTTTCTTTTTTTATATTTAAAAAAGAGTATTTCTCATATTTTATTATTATAATCGAATGAAAATGAGAAAAATTCATTATTAAGAGGAGGAAGCGCCCTCTGGGGCCTTTGAAGTTATTTTTTAAATTATATATATACCAATGGAAAGCTAGATAAAAAATTTTAGTAAAAATGCATGAGAAAACAATCAGAATTAAAAAAAAAAAACTTTAAATAAGTGGTTAACCCTCTTCCAAAAGTGTTTTGAACAATGGTATTGTTTCGTGCCACTAAAAAAAATGTAACATTATTAAATAAAAAATAGAGAGTGGCCTCCTCCTCCTCTTGACTTTCTCATATACACATATATAGGGAAAGTAGTTTTACTAAATATATTAACATCGAAATTATATCCGTCTTTATTTGATTCGTTTCAGTAAAATCATATATGAGTTATAATGATTTTTAGAAAAACGTCTCAAGTTAAGTACCATTGGTTGCGAGAAATAGCCAAAAGTTGATAGAGATGTATGGATTTGCTATAATGCACGTTTGTAAAATTTAGTTGATTTTTAAAAAAAATTTCTGTCTGTATCCCGAAATCATGTCTTACATTTTCTAATTAAATATCTACAATCAAACAAAAAAGGCTTTATTTAAAAAATAAAAATATATAAAGTGATTGAACTAGAAAATAAATACTTTAATTTAAAATTAAATATATTTGTCAATACTATTGTTTTAATAAAAAAAAATTATTATTTAATTAAAGATCTATTCATACATAAATCTATTCCTAAATAAATAAAAGCAATATCAACATTTATAAAAGAACAACAGTTAATTAAGATATATAGGTAAATAGACTAGAAAAAACTTGTGTTATAAAGGAAATAAATTTGTTAATAAATATCAACATAGATGATTAAAGAATAACAATTCCAAATCTTTGTTTTATGATTTATAAAAAAATTTGAATGTTGTGTGTAACTTCGTTATTCATATACAATATCCAGTGGATACTTGAATTGTTCGAAATTTTTATTTGGATCTTAATAAATTTCTTCAAATCCCTGGCATGTGGTTTAGGTGATGCGTCTTTCTGGCACCGAACTACTATCGTACTAAGCATTGAATCTTTGCCGCTAACAATATCTTTCGTTGTTTGTTGGCCATACAATGCCTGACATTGGAAAGTGGCACCTTTTATTAAGGTTTATCCACTTATTATGCATGTTTCGATTTCTTGTAGTGACTCTTCATATACCAAAATCGATTTCTACTAGCAAATAAGAGAGACCTAAGGCGAGAACAGTTCCCAATAAATTTTCATCATTAACTCTATACAATGAGATCATGGAAATTTTTGCGTAATATAAAGCCTATTAAAATTAAATACGTGCAGACATTTCTAAGCTACTATCCAAACTCGAAAGCGTCAAAATTTTTGCCTTTCCCTACACTCTAGAAACATTGAACTATTTAGTGAAACAATTTTATTTGTAAATACTTAAATATGTCATATAAATACAATATAAATTTTATAGGATATTATTGAAAATTTGTATAAAACGAGAAAAACTTAAATTAATTATTTAAATAATCCAGCTTGTGCAATGAGAGTATTGTTTTCCGCCTGCGTAGGTCCTGCTTATGATATCTACGTGTCTATCTTTCTATCTGCCTTATTATTATATGAGAAATTCTTGTATGTATAAATCATCGGTTAATCTGGGAATTAGATTTACCTTCTGATTGATCTTACTAGTTAATTATATGATCTAAACAAAGATACAAAATAGTAAATTTCTTAGTCTTTTTCAAATAATTTGCTATCTTGTGTTTTTGTGTAGGTTGTATAGTTAACTAGTAAGATCAGTCTGAAGGTAAGCATGTCTTTTTTCTAAAACAAATGATATATGTACCTATTGTAAACAGAGATCTTGGCGACTGTTCCTCTTCCTCTTGACTAGGGGCGCAGGACTATATCTTAATTAGTTATATGTGAAATAATTAAAATTAAAAGAGTTAATTTCAAATCAAATTTCTAGATTTAAGGTTGAATTTATTTGAAATATTTTTTAATGAAACTAAAAAAGCTCATAAAAGAAGAAGAAAAAGCTATAAAGGGGTTATTTGAAATCAATATGAAAGTATTTCTACTTTCATTTTAAGTTTGGTGTTAAAAATAAAATTTTACAATTCCATTACTGAACTCACTTTATGTATATACTCTATCAATAAATCTTAATTCCGATTATTAAAATGCAACTTTTGAAAGATCTCTTCACTGTCGATTTAGGTATAAATACAAATAACTTTTTCAAAGGTTTTAGATAATAAATTTTAGCTAAGTTTGGAAGTTAAGAACATTTGAAGAGATTTGGAATTGTCAAAAAAAAGTAAGCCTCAGCTCTTCTGATGGGAGGATTCTGAATTTTGGGAAGAAATTATTGAAGCATGCTTATGATGAGGACTTGCCTTCCGCTGCTGCTACTATTGTCTTCACTGATGGAAGTATCTGCTCGGTAGCCAACAGGATGTTCTCCAGAAGCGGAAGTTGTTCCTGAAGCAGTAGCCTCACTTTCTTGGGAAGTTTTACTGGTGGGCATGGAAGCCCGATGGACGGCGGAAGGTGCTCTGATTGGTAAAGGCGAACCACTCATCTGGAAATGAAAAACGAAAATTTCTCAAAATCAAAATTGCTCTCAATTGTAGATTTCGAATGCATACTTGTGCGGTTTCATCAGAAGCCAATTCTGTACGAGCAATTGAATAGATAGAAGAAGCACTCTCGAAAGAACTTCCTCCATCGCCTGCTCCAGAAGCTGATGTAGCTCCAGCACGACCTCCAGCTCCCCTGGAGCTGGTATCCGAATTGGCTGTAACGTAATCGTCAGTCGTTGACGTTTCGGAGAGATCTGCTGCCGTCGTCAGCACCCGTTGAGCTTCTGGCACTACGATACCTCCATCGGCAGCTGCCAAACCAATTTCGAATCTGAGATATAATATAAAGAGGAATGTATATTAAAGAAAGCTTATTGTATAAAGAAATAAGGGAAGTGAAGTATATAATATAAAAGAATATCAAAATACTCTTAATTATTTTTTAAAATGAATATTTTTTATTTAATATCAGCAAATTTATATCTTTGAATTTTACTTTTCATTATATGGGAATAAAGTATATCGTTTATTTTTTAAATAATTTTATTATTATTATTATTATACCAGTACAGTACAGCTGCCTATAAGAATATATTGCCTGCTGAGTCTAGAGGGAAAATCCGAATAGTAACCTTACCCGTTCAAATTTTATTCCTTTTTTTAAATCTTTAGAATAGTTTTGTTTGAAGTATATGAGACATTATAACTATAAATATTAATGTTGGTTCCAAGTAATTTTGGGGTTGAAACAAATTAAAACAATTTAAAACTT
Source organism: Anisolabis maritima (assembly GCA_010014785.2). Classification (NCBI taxonomy): domain Eukaryota; kingdom Metazoa; phylum Arthropoda; class Insecta; order Dermaptera; family Anisolabididae; genus Anisolabis; species Anisolabis maritima. Next base: position 12,900 of record JAAAKE020114517.1, read on the forward strand.
ATAAAATTTATTAAATATATAGTGAATTTAATCAAAATAGTTTGTGATGTTTTTAGAAAAATACAAAAAACTTAAAACTCCTGAAGTAAATTAGTAGTTAGAAGTAATTAAATTTGTCTAAAATATTTCTTCCACATTTCCAACAAACCTTAAAATAGTCCTATGACAAAATCTAAGGTAACTTTTTGTTTTAAAAATTGCGCTTTTTCGAATAAAAACAATCATTTTTACTTTTCCACACTATTATATGCAATAGTAAGGTGAATTATTTTGATCATGAAAATTTAACCCCCCCGCACTCAATTAAAAGAAAATATTTTGACGTTTCAGGTCAAAAGGACCCCAAAAATGCAAAAAATCTTAATGTGCATACGTGTATGTGTGTGTATAGCTTTTATTTTGGCTTATCTCTTTGGATTAATTTATCAAAAAAAAAAAATGAAACAACAACTCTACAGCCCTAGGAGTACATAAGAAGGTATTAAAATTTGAATCCTCCAGGGGGCGGTAAAAAAGCCCCCTAAAATTTATCGCGCGCCACGATTTCCTCAGCATCCGCTGGGTCAAATCTTTTGAAACTTGATGATAATAATTAGGATGTTTTTCTTCAGTCCTGGACCATAACAATCTGTTGAGTGGGAGCGGATTTATTCTAAAAAAACAAAAAAAATGGGTATAAGATAATAAACATACGTCATCCATACGTCATCATAAAGAGAAAACTCGAATTTCATTTAATTCATTTGACTTTTTTTTAATTAAATTTTTTTTAATATTTCGGCATGTGAGGCCATTTAGACCACGTTCTTATTTATTTATATTAATTGGTAGCTAATATAATATTTTAAATTTAATGAAAAAATATTTATTTATCCAAACAACATAACCTAAAAAAATCATTAACATTTGATCGTAGTTTCATGTCATTTCGTTTGCTAGTTTAGAAATTATAGCGTCTTTTATAAAAGTTAAAAATATTTGTCGGCAATTTTATAAAATTGATAAATCAATTGAGAAAAGGATTTACATTAAATTTTATCTATAAGACAATAGTTCTTATGCTGATTCATTAAAATCTTAAAAAGTGTTTTGGCGATGAAACTATGTCAAATGGTTTTTGTATCATGTTAACGCAACAAGACACATGGCTAGAGGCGTATTCAAAAGGGGGATTCAGAGGGTCCGGCCATCCCAAAGCCAAAAAAAAAATTGGAAAAATCAATTCAAATTTAAAAAATTAATAAAAAAAATTACAAAGATAATAAGTTTAATAAAAAACACTTTCGAAAAAAAAAAAAAAAAAAAAAAACAATTCTAAAGACTATTCAAGAAAAAAATTTTATTTGAGACCCCCCCCGACCAAAACAAAAATTCTCTCTACGCTCCTGCAATAATAAGCGCAATAATTATTTAGCAATTTTTCGTTAAAAAAATCACACAAATATCCTTCTAAAAGCACCATATTCACCAGATATGGCATCGGACGACTTTTTCCTTTTCCTTCGATTGAAGAATCCACTTCGTGGACGCCGTATTGAGTTTACAGAAGCCATTCAAGAGAATTCGCTGGCCACTTTGAAAAATATATGAGTAGTCGAGTATAAAAACTGTTTTGAAAACTGGAAAAAACGTAGGTAAAAGAAAGTAAAAACTGTCATCAGCTTTTCTTTTTTAAGTGTTTCCATCATAATGGAATGATTACAGATAGCTACTAAACTCGGTTCGGTACCAAGGTATAACCACTTTTAACTTTATTTTTTTAACCTATTTTAAAATAGATTTCTTTTTTAATTATCTAAAATTTCTTTAATATATTGTTCATAGCTTAAAATGCTATCTCCGAAATTGAACTTTACGGCAAATTTTACCATAATCTTTAAAAAATTTGACCAAACAAGTCTATACCTTCACGGGATAGTTCTGAAAGATGGTCGTAAAATGATCAATAATTATTTTTGTTTTGTGGAAACATGATCACAATATCCGATATCGTGATTAGAATAAACAAAAAATTTTACAAACGTCTATATACGGATGTAACTGAACAGAAATAAATTCGTAATATCGTCTTTATATTCTGTAAAAAAAAGGCGGGAAATTAAAGATACATTTTTGAAAAAAAAAAAGAAATATTTTGAAGCTGTTTTCCATAACTTTATGTGCACACTTTCCATTCGCACTTTCTTTTATCATTGGTCACTTCAATCAAATGCACATTTAAAGAGGATCGCAACTATTCTAAATTTACTTGGTAAATTTAGGTTGAGGGACATAGAGAGAAGTAGAATTGGAATTGCACTTGCATTTAATATAACCTAAGCGTAACGTCATGTCGAGAGAACAAGACTCGTCAAGATACATTTAAGGGGGAAGGGATGGAGCTATTAAGTGATTTATTTATACTATTTGTAAGATAAAAAAGTTACTTATTTATCCTAATATTAATAAACAAACATGTTTAAATATAATTTTTTTTTATATAATTTTTTATTTTTCTTTTAAATATAAAAAAAAATAATATATAAACAATATCTATTCACGCACAATTCTTATTCAATTTCCCTTATTCGATTTCCTTTAACCTGGAATGGAGTTGCATACTAGGATTCATCTTGTGTATGCATTTATAATTTTTTCATTATTGACATCGAATTCTTTATGTTTATGCATCAATACAGGCCTGTAAGTCAATTTAATATTTGTTAGAAATTTAAAAGATTCCATAATAATTTCCTTCTAAAAGAAAATTACCTGAAAGACGGTCCACGATCATTGTACTTCTCAAGTACATTTCGAGCCTTCTTAGAGATGAAAAATTTCTTCCAACTTGTACTATAGTAATAGACAATGTCACAAAAATTTGTAGTAATTTTTTTATATTTGGAAAAAGATTGTCACAATCCGTAATTGCTTTGGTTGCTTCAGAAGATTGATGTTCGAATACCTAACATTTATTCTGAATCACATTTAAAGATATTGCCTCTAAGTCATAATTTATCATTTTAATATCTATTTAATAGGAATTAATCCTTCGAGAGCATAAGTTTCGTTGAAATGGAATCTGTTTTTTAATTAAGATATAAAGTAATCCAAAAATAGAATAAATATATATAATTTAAAATATAATTCTGGATCACTTGTGGAAAAATTTGATCTATTTGTTTGTTTTTTACAGGAATTTTAATATTCGGGTACACAAACTTTGTTCTTAGAGCTGAAATCGGTCGTTTCATCATATAAAATTGAAAAGTATTTAGCATTCTTTAATTCCTTTGAAATTATTGCTTTTATTTCATTGCCTATTCAT
>JAAAKE020114528.1:5064-16205 GCA_010014785.2 Anisolabis maritima
TATATATATATATATTTATTAATATAATACAATAATATATAATATGGGTTATTCCATGGAAAAATGACCAAAAAATCTCATATTTTTTTATTTTGATGAAATTTAAAAATATGGAGATCTTATTTATTATTATCTTATAATCATATAAAAAATTCAGAATATTAGTTCTTTACTACTTTTGTCCTGCTTCTATTAACTTTTGAATGTGAAAAAAGTATTACCATTCATTTAAACCTAAAAGTTTGAAAATCTAACTTGAGTTTATCAAGATATTTAAATTAAAAAATAAACGGAATTAAAAATTTTAAAAGCGAACAGGGACAGAAAAAAAATCGTAAGAGACAAATATTCCGGATTTTTCATATGAATACTAAAATCTTCATCAATATTAGTCAAATTTCATCGAAATGAAAAAATAATTATCTTTATAGATGTTTCTTCGAGGAATGTCTCATAACCTAGGTTGAAATAACTGCATCCTATCATCAAATTATACACAAATGGATTATTTACAAATATTAGTGATATAAAATACATAATTATAACATTCCTGAAGTAAAAAATTGCATACAATTTGAATTAAAAATTTAGGTCTAAGCTTTTTGACAATGGGCACAAATATGTTGCATGATTTTTACAATTACTCGTATCTTTACTTTTTAAGAGCTCATTATTATATTATTTAAAACTATTGATTAGGTCTTAAAAAATATGGTTGCTTTACTAAAAGGGGCAAGATAACAATTCATTCATCTTGCCGAAGGATAAAAACCTATCACCATATTTTAAGGTTAGACTAAAATATTTGGAAATAAAAAAAAATATATATGTGTGTTCTATGTAAGATTTTGAAACTAAAAACATGTGCTTTCCAAATAATGATTGACATTTAATAAATAAAATTGTTTTAATTAATTATTGCTGTTGATAAAATGCATTAAAATAAAATCAGGGGCAAGTTCTTTGTTTCTTCTCCTGGGAGTCACAATGATGGCACTGGAATAGCAGAAAAAACGTTCTCTACTTTTTTTTTCTCTTGAATGCTCTAAGATCAGCATTTCCAAAATCAAAATATTGCCATTTCCCATTTCGTGCCTCCTTTCCGTCTTCTTCCTTCTTTCCCTTTAACTTAACTTATAAAAAACAATGTAATACCTTGCAATTTTTTTTCTTTTTTCATCATACTAATTTTTGTTTTAACGAATAATTTTTTAACGTACGAGGCTGAAATTTTAAATTTACCTTAGGAATCCTTATCGCTTGCACCTCGAACCTTTTGAATAAAATCGGGTAACGAGTACTAGTTCTTTACTGATATAATTTTTTTAGTTTTTTCACTGTAACGATTTTGATTAAAATTCATATATAAATTATTTATTAGATAATCTTTAAAATGTATTAACCTTTATTGACCCCTAAAATTGTATGGGGCCAACTTTACTCTTGTATAATTTTAGGTTTTTTGTGATTTTCTCTTAAACTAACCCTAACTAATGATATTGATTAAAATACATAAACATACAACTACATTGAACGACAGCCTAGAGAGCCCGTCGCAAAAAATCGGGTGTGACAGCAGATCACTCAGCTTTCCTTACCTTATGTAAGAGAAAGTTGTATTAATTTTTGGTTATTAGGTAGTTATATTTCGTATTATAATAACAATTAAATGATATGTTGATTCGCTGAAATATGTATTCATTTGTTCTAAAATGAAAAATTTCAGCCTCGTAAGTTAAAAAATTATTCGTTAAAACAAGCCAGTGAAAATTACAAAAAAGAACGGAAATGTTCAATAAAATATGAAAAAAGATATGAAAAAATCTAGTGCGACTAAACACACATCACATAACTTTCTCTTATCTAAGGTAATGAAAGCTGAGTGAGAATTGGACCCACTAGCAAGCCATTCACAATTTTATATTACCTTTTATTTTTAGAGATTTTTCGTTTGTGTCAATTATCAATTAATATCAGTTAATGATTTAATTCCAAATATATCACAATTAAATTAATTATAATTATAAAAAAATTAAATTGTTAATTAAATCTCATTTATTATTAATCATAGGAATTAAAAATATTTATATTTTTTTACCGCGGAAACGAGTTGTCCTCTCTATGAGATTATTAACATGCTAAATTTAGGGCCCGACTCTATTTTGAGACGGAAAATGATTAATGCATCTTAAATTATCTAATTTATTAAATGTACACCCAATTTAATCAAAATCGTCAGAATGATGTAAGAAAAATTAACAAAAAACCTAAAAACCTACAAGAATAAAGTGTGGCCCAAATAGTTTGGGGAGGAGGGAGGATAACGATTAATTCATTTCAAAGAGCATCTAATAAATAATTGATATATGAATTTTAATCCAAATCATAAGAGCTAATTTTGAAAAAAAAAAAAAATCATCAGTAAAGTATTAATTCCCGTTTGCCGATTTTATTGAAAAGCTTCGAGATACAAGCGACTAGAGTACCTACTTTATATAGAAATAGCCTCGAGCAGCTTTTGGTTTTCGAGAAATCTTCTCCACACACACACACGCGCGCGATACTCATAACAAACCATTTTCCCAGACCCATTTTTTTAGAGTCAGGGGAGATCAAAACATGTTTTTCCTTTGAAATCTCGACATCGATTTTTTTTTTCGATTATAATATACGAGTATTTAAAAAATTTTAGTATTTTGAATTATTCTGATTATAAATTGTTTACTGATAAAAAATCATACTTATTTAAATTTATCATTAACATTTTTTCCTTAAATGAACTTGCCTCATTTAAAAATTAACGACTCAAATATATTTATATTTCTAATTATATATGTTCTGGACGGTTGGATATATGTGGAATAGTATTTTCACATGTAAATATATATATATTTAAAGAAACAATATTTCAAATTTTTATTAGGCTTAAATATAAAATTGTAATTATTTTATATTATTTATATCTCTAATTTTTTCTGCCCGAACTATGCTACAACTAGGATCTTAAATACGAGGGTTGCCTTTTATATTTAGGGACTACACTAAAATAGTGCTGCTGACGTTTCTATCGTAAAGTTTGACATTTTTCATGGTATGCGTACTCAGAACGTATTGACATACGAGCGCTATTTGTGTAATTTACAATAACTTGAAAAAATTCATCTCGGCTAAAAATGGAATTAAATCACGAACATTTTCCAGCAATTATTTTTTACAACTTTAGACGTAGATTAACCCAACAACAGTGCATCGATGAACTTAATTCGACTTTTGGTGATGAAGCACCATCAAGGACTATTGTTTATCAATGGTTAGTCGACTTCAATCGTGGCCGTAGTTCGGTTAAGAATGAATTTCGTGAAGATCGTCCAAAATCGGTTGTTGTTCCGGAAAACATTGATGCTGTGTATGAACTGATACTGCAAAATCGTCATGTGACTTAACGTGAGATTGAGGTATCCTTGGACATTAGTGGGACCAGCATACATTCAATATTGCATCAACATTTGGCCGTCAAAAAGATTTGTTTTTTATCTCAAATCCCGAAATATAAAAGACTATCCTCGTATAATAACAGTCCTGTGAGTCATTTTTAAATTTAATATTAATTATCTTACCTATCTATGTAATATATATTAAGAAAGTATTGCGATCGCCAAAAAAATTTATGTCGAAATTTCAACGGAAATACACGTTTTGAGATTCCCTGAGCCTAAAATTATGGTTTTATGTAAAATAGTGAACCTGTGTGTGAAAAAGATTTCTTGAAAACGAAAAACTGCCCGAGGGTCATATTTTATATTTAAGCTAGGTACTCTCGTTGCTTGTACCTCGAAGCTTTTGAATAAAATTAGTCTATGTGTGATGTATTTTTTTAGATTTTTTCTTCGATTTTCTCAAAATTCACCCTAACGATTTTGATTAAAATTTATAAAACATTATTTATTTGATCTCTGAAAAGTATTAACCCTAAAATTTTTTGGTATCCACTTTACTCTTGTATGTTTATAGGTTTTTTCTACTTTCTCTTAAACTAACCCTAACTAACGATATTGATTAAATTGGTTTTACATTGAACGGCTACCTAGGGCCCCCGATGCAAAAAAATCTGGTCTGATGTACGTTTAGTCATATATGATTTTTTTTGAGAAAATGTGATACGCTTTATAAAATTTATCAATAAATGAATCACCCATTACCTATTCGTTTTAATTAAATAAAAAAAAGGATACTTTCTACACATCAATGGATATTTTTCTGAAAACATTGATCCATTCCTTCTGAACATCCGGTATTTAAATAACAAATAAATTCAGATGTTGAAAAATGAGGCTTCTTGAAAGAACAATAGAATTTTCCGTTTTGATTGATATTAAACTCCAATTTTCTAACATAATAAAAGGATTTTTAAAGAATGGGACAAGTGTGCGTGGCTGGAACTCAGAGAGACAGAGAGTGAGAGAGAATCCTGCAGTTGGCAATCTACTGCTCTCTCCATTTTTTTGACCGTTTCCATTATATTTCAAAGCAACAGTTCAAAAAAAAAATGTCATTATACGTTGCGTGTTGTGTGAGAATAAATAGATCTTGGGCTTTTACTGCTGATGAATATTCCATTCTTCACCGCAAACCCACTTGTAGAATCCTCGTCTCGCCCCGACACCAATTCGCGTTATTATGAATCACTTCGGTACCAAATGATGAATCACTTTGACTTATCATAAATGCATACTAAGAATGAAATTTACTATGTTTTTCGAAGAGAATATTATTGGATATCTATTAAAAATCTTTTTTGTTTACAGAAAATAAAAAATTTCTTAATTATATAATTTCTACTATAATTAATAACAATAAAAATAAATATATTAAATTAAACAAAAAATTAAAACTTTTACGGATAAATGGAGGAGGATGATTGTGATCTCATGATACTGATTAATAATTAAAAAAAAAATTGTTGTCATACAAAGTGAGAATAAAAACAGAAATCGAGAAGTTGAAGGAAAAATAAATCGGGAGTGGTCTCCTCTTGAACATATATAAAGAAATAGCTTTACTTTATATTAACATTGAAATTATATTATTAATTATATTTATTTGACTCGTCTTCGTAAAATCATATTTGAGTTATCGCGATTTTTAGAAAAACGCTTCAGGTAAAGTATCATTTTTGGTTGCGGGAATTAGGAAAAAGTAGAGAGAAATCTATGATTTTGCTGTAATGGGTGTATATAAAATTTGGTTGATCTAAAGTTCTTGAGTTATCGTGTTAACGAACATACATATTGACACATAGATATAATTCGATAAATAGTATTTTCAGGGAGGTTCCAAACGTTCAATCATTAAAAATCTCGACTCCAAATTTTTGGACGATTACAATACTTTTCCTATACAACGTATACAAGAAATTAAAAAGAGAGAAATGAAATTTGGGGGTCTATAAACCATTTGAAAGATAAAAATAAATATAATTAGCATTAATAATTAGAACTTAATCATTCATGATCAGGTGAAAATAATAATAAAAAATGTTTTTAATTAGAGAAAAATTAGTTAAGGAAAGTTCCAGGAGACCTGGAAGCGCGGGGACGGGAGAAATTACCCCGCTTGTCCTCTCCTTGGGGCGGTATTGTCACTAGGGATCTCTCAAAATCTTGTAACACCCCCTCGATATCAAGGCACGAGCCGCCAATGGTCTAAAAGCTGTCTCTTTTATTGAAAAATGTCTAAAGGGATTTTTTGTTTGTGTTTAATGTTCATATGAATTCATTCATTCCATTTATTCAGAAAAAAATATCTATAATTATGAAAAAAATTAATTTTGCAATTAAATCTTGTTTATTACCAAACAGAGGAATTAAAAATATTTAATGAAATGAGAAGAATTTTCTCTAAAATTTAGAAAATATCTAATTTCGCAATTTTAAGTTATTTTACTTTAAACTCATAAATTGAAAAAATGAGGCATGGGTTCGACTCGACTTAAACAAGATTTAATTGCCAAATTAATTTTTAAGTTTAAGGTAAAATAACTTAAAATCGTAAAAATATTTATTTTTTATTACCATGGAAACAGGTTCTCCTATCTTTTCGGTGGAATTCTTAAAATACTAACTTAAGGGCTCCACACTATTTTAAGGTGGAAAATGATTAATATATCTTAAAGATTTTCTAATTTATTATATACAAGCATATATAGCCAATTTAATCACTAACGTTAGAGTGACTAAAAACTATAAGACAAAACTTTATCATGTTAATGGGATGGGGGCTTCTGACTATACATTATGCATGAAATGCTGGAAAAAAAAATAATAAAAATCTGGTTTGACTAAACGCACATCACATAAATTTCTCTTAATTAATGTAAGGAAAGCTTAATGATGTACTGTTACACCAGATTTTTTGCGCCAGGTCCCCTAGCCTTTCAATATGTAGTCAATTTAATCAATATCATTAAAAGAAAATCATAAAAAAAAAAACCTAAAAACATACAAGAATGAAGTAGGCCTCAAATAATTTTTTTTTTTTTTTTTTGGGGGGGGGGATAAGAGTTAATAGATTTCAAAGATCATAATAAACAAGAAATAATTTATATATGAATTTTAATCCAGTATTGCAATAGCAAAAGAATCGATGTCGAGATTTCAATGGAATAAACGTTTTGAGGTCCTCATCTGAGTTAAAAAAAATAGTTCTCGCAAAATGATATGTCTGTGTACCTAAGTGTGTTATGAACAAGATTTCTCTAAAACGGAAAAACTCCGCTCGGACATAGGCGGTAGATTATATTAAAGCCGGCATTTTCGCGATCTAAGGTACACAACCACACCCTCAACAGAGTTATACTTCTTACTATCAGGCAGAGGATACAGGCCTAGACAAAAGCTAGGCATAAGATGTTGAGGCGGAAAAGTGAAATAAGGGAAAACAACATTTTCTCTTCTGATCCGTCTCGGCTGTTTAAAGAGCAAAGACCTAATGTCGCGCATCCACCAACAGCGGAACAGATCGAGTTCTTCTGGACGAAGATCTGTGAAGAAGAAAGGCCCGTTTACGAAAACACTGCTGTCATTACACAATTTGCGACCATTTAGAGACCAGACCCCAGGTGAATGCCCCCCGAACACCCTGGAAGAGGTTAAGAGTGCCTTCCTGGGCATAAAGAACTTCACTCCTTCAGGGCCAGATAAAATTCAAAAATTCAAAATTCAAAACGTCTAACGGAAGAAGTTTACTTGACACACCGCCATCTGACCCTTATACTTGTATTTAAAACTTTTGTAAATAGAGAGCAAGCAATTCCGGCTTGATTGCTGGGAGGCCTTACTGTGCTAATCCCCAAAAAGAGGGATTTGTCCAAGATCCCAGATCCTAGGTTCCCCGGCTTTACATCCCTCGCCGCCAAGGCGGCCGGGGCCTCTTGAGTCTGGAATGCCTCTGCAATCGATTGGTTTTCCAAACAGCCATCAAAGTTTCCAAAAGGTCAGATCCTCTTCTGCAGAAGGTCCATAACCATGAGATGGCAGGTGTGGGAACATTTCTTTATAAGGCAGTAAAGCAGGCCGCAGAATCCCTAAGGTTGGAACTTGACCTCACAGGGAAGAAGGAACTCGAGGGTAATCTCCCAGATTTCTGAACGTCTGAAATCAGAGGGGAAGCAGAACATAAGACCTTACTAAAGCAGCACGTCGACAAGCCAACACATGGAAATTTCTTCCGTGGGATTGAATCCTTTGGCTTTCAGTAACGCGGACATTTAGCTCCCTGATGTCGATTGGACTCAGGTTCAAAACTGAGGTATTCATCATTGCCTGCTAGGATGGTGTGATCAACGCCCTCTCTTACCGCTGAAAAATTATGAACACGGAGGGTTCTACGAAGGGTATGTAGGGTCTGCGGGCAGCATGAAGTGTCTTTATACCATCTTCTCTCTGCTTGCCCGAAATATGCTCTACCGCCTACGTGTGTTGTCATAATGCAGCATTAAGGTTGTTGTACTATCATTTGCGTCATTCATACGGTGTGGATGAGACTCCTCTGCTGCCATAGGCTCCCGGGTATAGTGAGTCCGTTGTTGAGAATGATGGATGCCGTATATTTTGGAACTTTTCATTCTTAACTACTCGGTTGATTCAAGCCACCAAACCGGATATTGCCTTCACAAGTCCTAAACAAGTTCATAGGGGAACTAGATGTATTGGAGCTCTGGGAAAACCTAAGGAAGAACTATAAAGTTCAAGCAAAAACAATGATTATTATTATTTATTAATTAATTTATTAAGTTATCCAATAATATCAAAGTAGATTTTGGTATAGCGTTTATACGATGTATAAAAACAGGTAAAACAAAAAAAAAAAAAAAAACAAAAAAAAAAGAAACGTTTTAGTCAATTATGAGAACAGCTCGGCGTCTCTGATTGCATACCACAATCCTTGACAAACGTCAAAAAGGCGGATGTGAAGCTAATATCTCTCTTTCTTTTCCTTCTTTCATTATCTACTCTTGAAAAAAAAAAATTAAAAAAATCAATCAATCAAAGATAAAGTAAACTAAACATGCGTAAAGTTTGTCATCTTTGAGATGAAATTTTTTTTTAATTTTCAAGCTGTGCTTCCGTGTAAAGGAATGTGTCAAATCAAAATTCATTTACAATGTAGAAATTCAATATGAATCTAATTCTCAATAAGGAAATTATTGTAAAGCAAAACAAACATGGTCTCCTCATATGCAAAAACTGCAACTTAATTAATATCAACTTTGATTCTGATGGAATTGGTAATAACGAATCAAATGAAGTGTTATAAAACTATTTAAAAAATCCTTAGGATAGTAAAATCTTTCTATCATGAAGTGAAACAATTAAGATTAGAAATTCATGAAATGAAGCGAAAAATTACCTCTTTGAAAAAATCTTTTACTTCGTCTTAAATATTATCTACTTCTTCTTCATTAGCCTGATAAGGAAAACAAACATGATATCTCCTCATAAGCAAAAACCGCAACTATTTCTGAACTGCCGGTGCATAGTTTAACAGACGCTAAAGTTCTTAACCTGTGACAATTTTTATATTATAAAATTCTCCAGATATCACCCACACCGGATGCTTATGTTCATAATTTTATAGATAAGGCAATAGTCTACACAAAAAATTTGTAACTAAAATTTCCTATTAAGAACTAACAATGTTACCAGTTACTATATTTGCCTTTTGTATATTTTAATTGTTAAATAGATCTGCACTGAAGATGAATTGAATAAGCATTTCAAAATATTTGTATAAAGTTTTGTTTGTTGAACTGAAGGCGGCTGGTTTTTTTCTCCATTTCCTACCAAAAGCAACACCTCCAACAACTCTTCAAGTTATCAATAATAAAAAAAAACATTGTTTTTAAATATTATGATAATTCCAAAGAATTAGTTAGGAATAATTATGTAAAAGATGTTGAAATTACATTCGATGTCAAATTATCGTTTAATATGCCTAATTCTCATTAGGCATATTAAACGATAATTGACGAGAACGTTGTATAAGATCCCTAGTGACATCCCAAATTAAGTATGCCCCAATTATATGGTTCCCCCTTAACTAATTTACAAATTAAAATATTTGAGAGTGTTCAAAAAAAATTTCTAAAATTCATGTTTTATAGAGATTTTGGATTCCCTGCAACTATAGTTCCTTCGAAGAGTTTTTGAGTCTTTTTGATTCAAAATTCTTTCTGAGAGAAGAAGGAATGAACTTTTAAACAATTTAGAGCATCTCTTGGGCAAACGTTGGGACTGGAGCAAATTGTTGGGCAAAATAAGCTTCAGGGTCCTCAAATTTGCCCTCAGAACATGTCCATTCTTTTATATTGGAAGAACAAGAACAAGGATATTAGAAAAATCTCATATCTCTAGAATGTGTTCTGAATACACCATAAGGGATTCTGTAATCATTTGAATGTATTTACCTATGTATGTGTACGCTTATTTAGTGAATATGTATTCGCTTTATTATAATCTTCCTTCTCTTGTAACTGGAAAGCATTCTTTTGAGAATTTGTAATTAAATAAAACAAATAAATGCGTCAGCCTAGTATACATTTTTATCTATTATTGTTATTATAAAAAATATATTACTTATGTTCCTGTGTGAAGGTGATAAAAAGAATAGCACCTATTATTATATTATTATTATATTATATTAATATGTTTCTTTTTGTTGAAGATTTCCTTTATACTTTCTCGTATACGTACTATACGAAAAGTATTATAATCATCCAAAAATTCGATCTCGAGATTTTGATTGTTCTTGACGTTTTGTGTTAACAATAACTCGAGAACGCTTTAATATAGAACAACCAAATTTTACATACGTGCATTACAGAAAAATCATAGATCTCTTTCAAATTTTGGGCTATTCCCCGCAAAAAAAGCGGTACTTTACCTGAAGCGTTTTTCTAAAAATCGTGATAACTTTAATACTATTTCAATGACACGAGTAAAATGTTGAATAGAGACATTACTGTATATCAATATAGGTGACCACAGTTAACATTTAGTCCGCTTCGGACAACCGTAAGTGGTACTTTACCTGAAACATTTTTCTATATATATCTGTATACGAGAAAATCGAGGGGAGACCACTCACGATTAAGTTAGTGAAAAAAGAATATACTGGGCAACAATGATAAATGACTCTTCTTGAAAGAACATAGAATTTTCCTCTTTGACTGTTATTAAATAAAAATTAAATTAAAATAAATAAATAAATTTATTTACGACCTGTTTAGAGGCATAAGTCCTCGGTGGCTAGGTCCAATCAAACACAAATAGAAATTTATAAATTACATAACACAAAACAAATACAACAAATACAAGAAAAAAAAAAGAAATGTATGTTCATTAACAAATAACATGTTCATATATTACATCGAAACAAAAAGATAAAAACATATGAAACATTGCGTGCAATAACACATGACCAGGAGTAAACGACGCATTAGCCATCCCGACATTCGCCTTATGCTGTTAAGGAAAACCTGGCCAAAACCTTAACAAGGATGGTACGACCACAATCTACCTCAGCTAATCTCTGCGCTTGAGAACTAAATAAAATTTTCACTCACATCTAGTACTATAGGACTT
>JAAAKE020114539.1:3415-16204 GCA_010014785.2 Anisolabis maritima
TGATTGGAGTTTAGAAGTGTGTTCGTGCGGTGTGGTTGTGGTGGCAGGTGAGGTGATTTCTTTCAATAATTAATAAAATTTTCTGGAACAAGTTCTACAAATATTGATAAAATATCTGGGCCTGTGTAAGTGTGGAATATCCGAGATGCCTGGTTCGAGCTCATGGAGTCAATGGCGTAGTCAGGGAGGGTTGCAACCCCCATGCGACATGAACTTAGACTAGATATGAAAAGAATAAATTAATTTAAATTTAAATGACATAGAAAATAAACAAAATTTAAAATTAAAATTTGAACCTTCTATGAAAATTTTTATAATATAACGTTCTAAATGTTGACATTGATTATTTTTACAATATTAAGATCCCAAGTTCGGTAAAATAGATTAATGTGCTTGTCTTGTTCTCTGGAGTATCCAATGACAAATCTTGTAATAGATTTTTTTTTCTATGATCCCAAGCAATGATTTCATCTGAGTGTGTGATCCAGTTTTAAAAGAACATTTTTATAAACATTTTATATTAATGGCCAAAGGAAACATCAATAAATAATTTATTACTGTGGCGTAGCCAGGGTGGATTATGGGGACTTACAAACTTACATGGGACCTGAAATTGGATAATTAGGTCTTTATAGAATTTAATTAATACACTTACAAAAATAATTTGTTTAGATAAATTAGGAGGGAGGAGGAGAGATTGTACAAGTACTGAACAGAGAGACGAATATCTTAAATTGAGGGTTCCGTAAGTAGGGAGTTGCCTTTCTGCACAGGAGATCGGTGTCCGCATCCCGGGCAGGAGGGATTTTTTCATTAAATAAAAATATAATGTAAACAAATCCTGAAGTATGACCTGGATTGGAACATTTGATCCCACCCCAGGCAACTCTACGAGGAGAGTGAGTTGCTGTGACACGCCGTCCTATGGAAGGGAAGTAAAGAAGGATTCCCTCTCAATGATGCTTCTCTTCGTAAGGAGTGCTAAGAGAGTCCCTCCTTAAACTAGGATATCCTCCCTAGCATAGAATAGATTAGAATAAAGGGACCGGAAAGGGATGGAATTTTATATAGGAGTAGTTAGCTAGCTAGAAATGAATAAGGAGGAGGAGATAGAGATAGGAAATCAAGTAACTTCATGGAGTGCCGATAAGCTACGGCAAGAGATCGGCTTGAGGTGTGTGTTTCCGCGTAGCCAGTAGGTGAGCCTATATGAAATATTTTAAGTTTAAAGGTAAAATTTTGTCACTCAGTGTCAAAGTCAAACAAAATCATGTGATTTGAATACCATAAGGTAAGAAAGCGCACAGAATTATGTTCGCGCCTTTTAATTGCTACTTGTTTTATTTTCTTCTAATTTGGACCATATAGGCCCACCTACCGGGGTCGAAAGATATTTACCCGAGGTGGTTTCGTGCACGGAGACACACATCTCAAACCCAGTCGACCTCTGCCGTGGATATCGGCATCCCGTGAAGTTACTTTATTTGCTAACTCTAACTCCTCCTTTATTCATTTCTAGCTAGCTAATTACTCCTATATCAGGTCCATTTATTCTAACGTATTCTATGCTAGGGAGGATGTCCTAGTTTGAGGAGGAACTCTCTCAGCACTCCTGGCGAAGAGAGCTTTTTTGAGAGGGAATCTTTCTTTACGTCCCTTCCAAAGGACTCCCTCGTAGAGCTGCTTGTGGTGGCTCCAATGTTCCAATCCAGGGCATATTTGAGCATTTGTTTACATTAAATATTTTTATTTAATGAAAAAAATCCCTCCTGCCCGGAATGCGAACCCCAATCTTCTGGCGACACCCTACCGATTGCTCCAAAGAACCTTCTTTTTTCTTCTAATTACTTTCTCTTACCTATATAAATAAATATATAATAAGAAAGTATTGCGGTCTTTTTTTTTAAATGGTCTCTTAATTAATTTAGCAAATATTCTTTTTTCAAATAATTTCAAACAAATTTTGCTCTCCATCATCTACCTATATATATATATATATATGTGTATGTGGAATAATTCCAGAATATATATATATATAATTTAAGGCTAATTTCAAAAAAAGGAGAGGCTTAATCTTTGCTCAAAATCTCATTGACCCAATGGACAAAAGATTTGTGCCATCAAAATTTTTGAGAAAAGAGAATATGTTAAAATTGTATACTTCTGTAGTTGTATTTAGAGAGGAAGAGAGAATAGAATAAAAGAAGAAATAGAGAGAAAATGGATAATGTGGAGGGAGAGAGAGAGAGAGAGGAGAGAGGAAGAAGGGCTGGATTGATTTCTACACCCTAAGCGGGCGACTGGGGGTCGCTGGAGCCAAAAAGAGGGGGAAAGTGCGGTAATGAAAACAGCCCATCCCCCACCCCATCAGCCCCGGGGGGCTCCGCCCCCACATTATGCCCTGACGGGGGCAACAAGCCTCCCATCCCCGGTTTGTGTCCGTCCGTCCGTCCGTATATCTCTCTATCTCTCTCTTTTCTAGCTGATATGATTAGTTAAAATTTTTTCATAGCAAATACTATTCGTTTGGGAACAAGAAAATGAGAAGGCATGCTTAGCCCGAAATTGAATTTTGAGTGAAAATTATTTTTCAAAATTCTATTTGAAAATGCAATGCAATTTCTCTAGTTCTGTTTAAATACTAAGTCTGTATTTGGATCAAATTCAACTCTTAATTTTTCACATTTGCCTTCTTCCATTTACAAATTTTACTTTCTCTCATTTTTTTATTGTAGTAACGTAGAAAGAATAAAGAGAACAAGCCCGTGTCTTGGCAAGAAATCTATCATCATTGTTCAACCTAAATGACTCTCTTCGACTCTGGTCTCAGGTACACGCTTACATACATATCTGAGTCATTCGGTAAGAAGTGACGTCTTTCTGGTACAAATGGCTACAGGCGCATCTTCCTTCGAACCCTCTACGTCGAAGATGTCAAACTCAATTGACCTGGACGGCCAGTTTCCATTCAATAGTATTTTAGGAGGAGCACAAAAATTTTTACCAAAAAACTCCTAAAAGAAGGATACTCCCTTTCATGCCATGAAGTAAATAACGTAATCAGGATTTTTGAAGGCATGAGGGGGAGAGTAATATCTCTTATGGGGTTTAAAGTTTTTCTTTTTTCCAATGGTTGGCCATTTTATTATTTTTCTAATTTTTTTCATTCATTTTATTGAAATTTTGTGGTGATTGCTGGCTTTGGAGATGTACCTTTCCCCTATCCTACCTGCCCTCCAGGAGCAGGTAAGAAAAGTTTAGTAAATTTTTGAAAAGAAAAAATTTGGCCAGCCAGGATTCTCTAAAAGCGAGACCAAAATCAGGCGAGATTCTTAGAAAAAGGTGAGAAATAATTTCAATAGGGAATTAAATTCTTCAAGGTGAAAAAATGAAATATGCCAGCACGAATTGGTCCAAGTTTCAATAATTGAAACTTCTTTGGGTCCGCAAAAAATTGATTAGAGAGCCGCAAGTTTAACGAAATAGCAATAAAAAAATTATTATATTAAAAGAATTGTAATTGTAATAAAGAAATTAAAAGGTAGCTGCATAACCCCAAAAACCTTAACACGAAAATACGTTTAAAATTAGGCTCATTTTTGAAAACTTAATTATTATAATTTTCTCAATGTTAACAAGTGGTTATCAATCGTTTTATTTTTAGACAGAAATACTAGTAAAAATTTCACTAAGGAAATCTCTTTGAGGAACTTACAATTAGTTTTTACGCGAACGAGGATAAAATTCCCAACAGCTGGTGTCAAAATCACCACTAAGCGATTATCCCAAATCTTTGATATCAGATAGTAAGTTATAAATTATCTCTTAGGCTTTCGTAAATTTTATTTCATTTTTTAGGCGGGGTCCTTATTTAGATTGCTCATACGTAATTTGACCCCTTCCCAAGTCTTAAAAAAATAAACATTTATGAATATAAAACTATAAATAAGTTTTATTTATTTATTCTCAGGCATTCTTAAATTAGATAATTCCGATGTTCATAGAGTACACGTAACCAGCCTCTGGCTGATAGTTGAGATTTAAAAATAATAATAATTTTTGAGGTTCAAATCCTCCTCATGACAAAAATTTATCCTGGGGAAGGAAACGAAAACGCATGACAGTATGATTCCAAGTGTCACAAATTACTCAAGTGAGAGAATCAAAAATGTAGAATGGTTTTTAGACCTAAAGCAATGAAAACAAAATTTTTATGATTTCATCTCAACGTTCAAGGGGGTCTGGGTCATTCCATCTCTCTCCAAAAGTTCTGTTCAGACGGATTATTATTACTGTCAACAGCTTCGGAGACTGCATCGTCCATCTTCAGGACAAAAACACTTTTATACCTCCTACAATCGTTAATTAACCAAGAGGATAAAGCAGTTAAGCTTCTAATCCTCAGTTGCAAGCATCTCACCTGACACAAATGTATCCTGAGGAAGAAAACGGGAACCCATAACAGCACACTCCCATAAAAGTTACTCCCTGGATTAAGACCAACGTGTCAGTTTCTAGATTAAGAGCAAATCGTTAAATATCTCAATAATATAGAGAATTAATGTTGAATGACTCTCTGGTTGGTCATATGGGAGTGGAGTTGGATTTTGTCTGAACTGTTCCCATCTACCCCTATACACTCCACAATATAACTCTATATTGTTAATAAATTTAAGTGATTTTTTTCTGAAGATGGGCGACACAAAGTCGCAGAAACTGTCGATAAACATTTAGGACCGAATAGAACCAAATCACTCAAATACCCCCTCCATTATTTTTTATAAGTTTAAAAACTTTAATTTAAAGCTACAGTAGACCTATATATTCAAAAAAATAAGATAATTATTCTTTATTTTTTTTTTTTTTAAATAATCTATATAAATATATTGATTATAATCGACGTTTGATGGAAGTCCGTGGAAACATCTCGGACGAATTCCAAGAGAGGACCGTCAGAATGAATAATTAACCTAAGTACACCTTCCTTTCTCCTTGAAAAATATATCTGGGTCTGTTTTGCACCTTTTTTTCTATATATAGGTAATTGGAAAACAAATTCGAGAAAACAAAAAATATTTTCATTTTGTTGCATAGAGAAATAAGAAATAGTAAAATTTCATCAAAAAATGACGAGAATCATAGGGCGCCTCATTTTAGTTCGAGGTTGCAAAATTAAAAAAGTGTACTTGGAATTAAATAAGACCTGCAGTTTATTATTAATAGGTTATATATTGGTTAACAAAAGGGTTAATTAATTAATAGGTAGATAGGTATATATGCAAAATTATATATTAGATGGCGAAAGAAAAAAAACATGGAAAAAAGAGTGGGGAGAGGAAAAGAAGGATAGGGAGGAAAATGAAGGAGGGGGGAGGGAAACGCACACGAAGGTAATTGTGTTATTGCGTTGCCTAGCAACGGGGGCCACGAGCAGAGGCAGAGGCAGAGGCAGAGGCCACCAGACCCCCGGAAGGTAGACCAGCTGATAGACAGTCAGCTATCTACCAAAAACAAAATAGCCTACGTAATAATCATCTCTAGTAAATATATATATATGTTATATCAAATTTTGTAAAAAATTTTGCCCTTTTAACTTTGCCGACAAACTAAATAAAAAATCTAAATTGAACTAATAGTATCAACATGTTTTGAGGTCCCTCGAGTGTTGTCTATATGTATTTTTCGACCACGATGAGTGAAAAAATAAATATTCTATTGTGCTGAAATTTTCCTTTAAATGAATAATAAATGCTATAACTCACCCAACACATCAAATAGATATAAATGCCAAGAACCAAATGATTTTTGATAAACTTCGGGGACCATTGGGGGCGAGGGGGAGAGAATACATTACATATCGTTTTTTTTATATTTTGAAACTAGACCTTTTCTATTATTATATACATCACTTGATTCTAATAAAATTATTTTAAGTTGCACTTGAAGCATCGGCATTTAGAGGCAAAATCAAAACAATAAACAAAGACAATTAAAATTTAACTTTAATCAAATAATGAATGTGGATTTAAATATCTAAATATCTATACTATATTATATAATCAAAATGTTTGCCATGTCATTGGCTAGTGAGTGTTGGGTCATGATGACCGCGAAAAAAAAAATATATCGGGGATGTACTGGTATTAATTAAATTAAATATCTTTTGACTTAATTAAGGATCTCTCCTATATCCCACTTGAAAAAGTTGACTGTTCAGCTTATTGGAATCGATTTGTTTTTCTCTACATTTGTCTTATTTGATTTTAAGCAATAATAATTTCGCTTTTATTAATATTGCAGCAATAGCGCAGCATGAATTTTTCCTGTGGTGAGGAAGTATGTAGAAACAGAATCTCGATTATCCGGATCTTCAAATATTCGAAAGTGAGGAGCGGAGTCAACTTTTCATATATCAATACATATATTATATATACTCTAAGCCCACTACAGACATCTCATTTTTTTTAATTACTAGGTCGTTTTTAAAATCATAATTTCTTCAAAAGTAATTCAAATAAAATAGTGAAGTGTTCAGACTTGTTTATTTAATTTAAGAACGGTGATGTTTTAATTGTCTTTAGAAACATTTACTTCAAATAAATAATAGTAAAAAAGGTACTGGCATCGATGGTACTGATTGAGAGCTATAGGATTTTGCAACCAGGAATATTTCCGCTCGACATTTCGGGCGCATCCTTCTTCAAGACTAAAATTTGCTAACAATCAATTCTTGTGTTTCAATTATCAATAATATATTTTAAATAAATACAACATTGCATGTTGCCTGGATCATTTGAATTGTAAATATATATCGTTAATGTTTATATGGCCTCAGATGCCGCAGACTTAAAAAAAAAAATTGCATGTAAGAGTCTTTTTGGGTTTTCTCCTCTACTGAAAGCTCTGTTTGACGGTCCTAAACGGAACAAATGCAATACGTTGCCATTTTGTGAATAAATAAATAATTTTAACTTAAATACTAGTCTCATTTTGGTCTATCAAAACATCTATCTTGAAATAAATAATCCCTTTAAGAAGTTATTATAATAATTAAAATATACTTGGGCATTAATCGTGGTTTATTTAATAATTAAAAATAAAAAAATTATATTAATATACAATTATACAACGTTTCGGCCACTATTTCTGCAGATATTATCAGGTAGATGAATTCACTGTGACAGGTACTGTACACTGTACTACGTGAATGCATCTGCTGAATTAGTGGCCGAAACGTTGTATAATTGTATATTAATATAATTTTTTTATTTTTAATTATTAAATAAACCATGATTAATGCCCAAATGTCTTTTATTTATAATGACAATAATCATCAAAGTCTAAATTACATTTAGAAGTTATTATAGTGAATGAGTTTTTCCCTTAGTGAGGAAATAGTAAAAATCTATCTTTCTCCTAGGTTTAAAAGTGCAATTCTTAAATAAATTGTAAGAAGAACTCTAACGATTTTGATGGAACCTAGTATATTTATTATTTCGATTGTGAGAAAACGTTTGCTCTTAAGGAAAATGTATTAAAGGTGTCTTTGTTTGTATTTAATATTTAATAGATGACTTTTTCCATTTCCTTAAAATTTTTAGCATTTTTCTAGTAATTAGTTTCAAAAGAGTTTGTAGCCGTGGTTCCCAACACTGAAATTTGTTTAGACAGAGTTTATAGGCTTTCTCCAAGTGAGGGAGTTCACTTTTACTTTCTCTTATCTATATATGAAATATATAGTGAGAAAATATTGCGATCGACGGAATACACCGAAAGATCCCCAAGAGTCTAAAAAATGGGTCTCGCAAAATTGTCTTCTCTCTGTCTGTGAACAAGATTTCTCAAAAACGAAGAAACATACGGGGCTGAAATTTTATATTTAAGGTAGGAACCCTCGTCGCTTTTCAATAAAATGGCCAACGTCTTCTAACTCTTTACTAATGTACTTTTTTAGTTTTTATAATCCCGACACAAAAAATCTGGTGTGACAGCACTCAGCTTTTCTTACCTTGGGTAAAAGAAAGTTGTGTGATGTGCGTTTTTCACACCCATTTTTTTGAATAAGAATTATGTCACAGGGAAGGGAAGGCATCAGTTTCAGAATTTGCATAGGTCAAAATGGTTGAATTAGAGAATTTGTTTGAAAGAGAAAGAAACATTCTATTAAATTAAATGCCCTTTTTATCAAGAAGACAAATTTCAAGCATATCATACTATGAAAATAAAAATTTTGTAAGCAAAATCTAAAAAATTTCATTTTTTTATTAACTTCCATTTGCTCAGATCATTTTGAATATTTTTTTATAATAAAAATGAATAGGTTAAAGTTGAATAAAATTGAGCAGGAGAGAGAGAGATAGAGGGGGGGGGGGGGGGAAACGTATTTTTAGAATTGGTCAGTGGAGCAGCAGCAACAGCTGAGATCTGGAGCTTCCAGGCTTCTTTCTCATCCTCAGATGCATTCATTTTCATCTTTCCAACGTGAGCCACGTGACATTCATACTAAAGAGTGATTGCTTTCATTCATCCCACCCCGCCATTCATTCGTCAATTCCTCAACCAGGAAACAAACACGAAACAAATTAACTAATGAAAAGATATGTATTTCTATTTCAACGCCATCATCGATTCTTTCTAAAGATCATTAAAAATTATTATTTATTTATCTCAAATTAAATTTCAAATTTTTTTGATAGAATAAATTAACAATGTCTTTTGTTCAACAGTGGCGTAACTACCTTCCTCCTCTCGTAGTCTCCGGGCTGAGGGAGGAGGAAGCTCAACTCTTCGCGGGAAGCTAACTTGAGTAGATATCAGGTTTAAACTGGCGCCTCTTCGAAATAAACAAATAAAAGATTCAAGAATTGATTGAATTTAGGGTATTCTTATAAAAAAATCCCCAAATTCTTTGATATATGATAAGAATTTTGGATTCGTCCTTTTTGCTCAGGTTAATATTTCTATATGGTTTTTCTCTTTTAGTTGTTGTGCAGAGAGCATGCTGCTGTGTGTCTTATGATTAGACGGTGGGTGTGTGTGTGTATGTGCGTTGTGTGCTGTGCTTGCCTCGGCGAATGACTCTTCTATCGTAGAGGCAGATAGAGTGAGAGAGTCCTATCGACCGACGAGCGGCACACACTGGGTGCGTGGGAGTGGTGCTTGTGCTTGTGTTAGTGACAGAGAGAGAGAGAGAGAGAGAGGGTGGCATTGGTGTTGGTGTTGGTGCTGCTGCTGCTGCTGCTCCTGGTGGTGGTGGTGATGTTGGTGGTGCGATGGTCCCTGGAGGCCCGACGCCAAGTCGGCGACGGCCGATCCAAGCTTTCCCTTAGGACTGACACGACTCGCCAATCGGGATTCGAACTCAGGTCTTAAGAATCCCAATATATTATATCAGTTGGTAAAACAATTTTATTTTTTAATTCGCCTATTCAGCCACCATCAACATCATCTCGTGATAATTAATGCATGATGTATGTGTATATACCATAGTATGATGTATATGTAGAAAATGAATGTAAGGAATCAGGATTACCAATTTTCAATTGGGTCAAACATAATAGGAATAAGAAGTTGAATAGGTGCGGATAGATAGGAGAATAATTAAAACTTAGAGAGAAGGCTATAGTTGAAGGAATAAAGCAATTAAGCTTCTAATCGTGAAGTCAGATTCAAATCCATCTTCAGTAATGCCTCTTCCTGGGAACTCACCCAAGAAAGTTAAGCCCTGAAATGTCAATTTCCTGACACATTTCAATGAAAGGAGATTACTGTAATTTCAACAATCAAAATTTCCTATAAAGAGAAAACAAATTTTTCCAAATTACTTTCGACTTCCTTAAATTAAAAAAAAAAAAAAAAAATAGGCAACCGGCCGAATAGCAATTCTCGAGGACAGCATACTTAAAAATTTTCCTATCGCATTTTTTAAAATTTAACCTCGATTATTTAAACTTTTTTTAAATTAAATTTTAACAAGAATAATCTATTTAATCAATCGGAGTGCTATAAAATATTTTAGTGGACACTTTTTCTAACTACTCCAAATGCTATGTGTCATGAGTAATTGTTATTTTATTAAGGGTAGAGAGAGTAGAATCATTCGGACCGAAGGTATATACACGGATATCCTTGAGACGCTCAAAACTATTATCTCTATTTATCGTTAGGAAGTTTGGTAGTTTTCTAAATATTTATATATGATTTAGTTTCTCGTAAGAAATATCTTAAATATTTATTTTTTGTGAATATTAGTAATTTTTCCTATTAAAAAACTGAGATCTTAAAATGTGTGTCACACCCAGTGCAGGCGCCATATTATTTTACGCCCTAGGCAAAATTTACATGCGCGACCCTTAATTCTATATTTTTTAATATGAAATTTTAAATATAGTACAAAAAATAAAAATAATTTTGGTATACTTTATTAATAAAATAGTCAATTATGGCTATTTTTTGGTCAAATATGAAAAAAGGATATCATGTATTTTGCGCCCCTTTAAGGCTTACGCCCTTGGCTGTTGCTTATATGATATTACAGGCCCTAGCCCCACCTCAGCTTTAATCTACATAGTTACAGGAATAAAGATGAAAAAAGAAGAGTTTAATTTCATTTATTAACAATCCTCTAGAAAACGCTTCGGTCCTGTGTGTATATAGACAATCCCAGCTCTGGACCAACCCAGGACCGAAGCGTTACCTAGAGGATTGTTAATAAATGAAATTAAACTCTTCTTTTTTCATCTTTATTTCTGAATGGCCGCTCAGCCAAATATTATGCACTTACATCTAATAGATACGCTATTTGAGAACTAGTAAAAAAATATCAGGTTGACCGATTTATTCAAAAACTTGTTGAGATGGGGATTTCGTTCATACACAGACCACCCGAAAATGGTTTAACGGGACTTCAAATCTTTTCTCTTGTTCTTTATTACCTAGGTAAAAGAAAATACAAATTTGTAGAGTTTATTTGGGGAAATAGATGAAAGTTTATCAAATAGGCTTATTTGGGGTTATTATCAAATATCCTAGAGATGAAATTTGCGAGCTAGTTTCTAAAATTTAATTTGCAAAAACATTCAAATATTTACTTGGGCAGTTAGAAAAAACTTTTTTCTTGTGATTAGATATAGAAAATGGACTTTCTAAAAGCAAGTGCTGTTGTAGATAAGAAATTGATTTGAATAGAATTAACCAGGGCTTCTTAAACTTTTTCTATTCGTGACCCCTTTTCACTTTTGCAATATATCAGTTGTTTTGGTTTCAAAATTTTCGTCTCCTCCCCATCATTTAGAGGGATTTTAGATAAGGAACTAAGATAAAATTTATTTTATTATATATATTTTTATAAAAAAAAAAAAAAAAAAAAGGTGTTTTTAAAAAGAATAATTTTGAAGCTAAGAGGCAGGGGTGAAAGAGAGAAAATAAAGGAGAAACTCGAATATCGGGACTAATTGGGATCTGGAGTTGTCTATATAATAAAATAAAAATTTTAAAGAATAGGAACAAAAAAATTCTAAGATGGGGTAAACAAAGATGGGTTCCTCGAGTCCGGATAATTGAATTTTTATTTAATTAAAATTTTTTCAAGTCTGGGTTTCATTTTTTAGAAATATCTAAGTTCAGAAAAAAACTTTTCTTTCCTTGAGATTAGGAGAGAGGCAAAAACTTGTAAATGAAGCTTAATGTTTGTCATCCCTGATATAATATAAATAATTAATTATTTGAATGTTGGTAGATATATTTTTTATTTAAAATGCAGCACTGGAATAGTGTCTATGGAATGAGAGAATATTTTGCATGGAGAGCATACGTATGAACGTGTCTTTCTTGCTCTCCTGTGCGTGTGCTACCTGCCTGTCCTCTTATTTTGGTCCATTGTTCGCAAAATAGGTTACTAGGTGTGTCGTCAGCCAATATTTAGGAAGGCAGAAAGTCAAAAGGGCCGTTAGCCACGTGGATCGCACGTGTCGCCAATCAATAAGGAGACTGAGTAAAACGCATTCAAAAATAAGCAGCAGCAACAACAATCTGAACAATCAAAGAGTTTGTCAAACCTCTCTTCGCCTTGCCTTGACTTTGTTTGGAAATGTAACTAGGGGTCAGAAAGAATAATATAAAAATAATAGAGTTAGGTCAATTACAAATTATTACTTTTTAAAGTTTAAAAATATGAGCTTTTTCTTTAAAAATCTCTCTCAAATATCCTTGGAAGTATTAGAGCGATTGACCCAAGGGGCAACATGAAAAGGTCAAATTTAAAATCCCTTATACTTAAGGACAAAGTATGGGACACCAATGAGTATGTAGAATGTTGAAAGCAATCCCCCCCACTTAAAAATTTGTGTTTTTCGTTAACTTTATGTGAAACTCTTCAGAAGGGAGGGACTAAAATGACCAGAAATGGAAAAAGCTATAAAAAAGAATTTAATAAAAAGACAAATAGATCTTATGCATTTATTATTTACTCTCAATTCTGTTTTTATACGATAGAAAGGTTCCTGAAAAAAGAAAGATGTCTATGGAAAAAGTGAACATTGGTTCCAGACCTACCTAAAGAAATCATCAAAAATAACACAAAATTGTGTTCAAATCAAATTATTATCTTATTAGAGTTATAAAATTAGTTGTTGCTTGGATAAATAATATCCTTTCATTAATAAAATTTCGTTTCTCTCTGTGATGACGTATGTTTTTTCTGTCTTTTTTAGATTTTGTCCTTATTTATTTATATTAATTGGTAACCAATATAATATAAATAAATAATTGTCGTCAGGAAGCGAACATTGA
>JAAAKE020114550.1:0-16203 GCA_010014785.2 Anisolabis maritima
CCCCCCTCTACTTTGCTTTGTCGTCGAGGGTGAGGGTATAGTCACTTCCGATCTCGGGGGCGGGGGGGGGGGGGGGGGGGGGGGGGCGCGGGCTTTTAAGATTATCAATATTGACAATGTCAATGCCGCTAACCTCTTTGCCACGGAATGGAGACAGAAATTTCATTAAAAAGGATGAAATAACTTCAACAATATTGTTTTATTTTTGTTTTAATATTGTATTTGTTTTGAATTTTAAGGCATGGACTAGTAGTCTGACCTGAATAAATAAAAAAACCTTCAATAATTTAAAAAATCCATTATAATTGGATTATAAACTAATTGTTGTTAAAATGAAATATGTGTCTATATTTTATATTACCTGATTAAAAGTAAATAATGAGATAATACATAATAAAATGATTATTATTTAAAAAATTATTATAATGTTAAATACTTTAATTATTACATATTATATCATTATATGCTCAAATAAATGTGATACATAAAAGATTCATTGAAATTTACGAGTATAATATACCGTAATATTCTGGAATATTCATTAAATGATATAGGTATGTTTTGAAAAAGTTAGTGGTATTCTAACCGCCCCAAGAGACAATAAGTCAACATTTAGAAAGTGCGAGATGATTGTTTTGAGTGAATGTCTTTGATGCGGTGAAAGAGGAGTTATAAAATTTTTTATTGCAGATCTTTCTATAAATTTATTTGCATCTTCGAATAATTTGAAGCCTCCAAATGGCAATTTTAATCCCGGAGCCAAGTGAAGACTTGGAAGAAGTAGATGAGCAAGCAGAGAAGAGATTTAGTCGTCCAATGAATAGTAAAGAAACATCTGGTGGCGCCACACATATAAATTTCACTTACAGATTAATTTTATTTGAGCTGAAATTTTATATTTTATCGATTATATCGATTGGTATTATTTTTAGTCACATGGTCAGACGGACTCGATTAAGGGGTCGGTTTTAGCGAACATTTCCTCAATTATAAAAACGGGTATTTAAAAAAAAAAAAGATATAAGTTACTCAAAATTTAATTTAGAAATATTTTTTATATAGATATTTTTTTTTTAATATTACAAAGAACAAAAACATGAGAAAAACAAAATAACAAAACTGCATAGTACTCTTATAGGCTTTACATGATAAAACCAAAATACATATTTTATTTAATTAGCTAATTCATATACAAAATTTAAAACAACATTCGAGCGAATTTTGGAAAAATCGAAAAAACCTAAAAAAGCAAATTATCATAGTAAAATACTTTTACCGGTTGGCCGATTTTGGTCAAAACCTTCCTGTCATATACTCATGTTAGTCTAAGTTTAAAATTTCATCATTTTAGGATTTTGTAGTTTAGCCTACACACACAAACACACTTTCGAAAAATATTTTCGGAGTCAGAGGACCTCAAAACAAGTAACCTGGCGATGATTGATATAAATGAAACAACTCTGTAGAGAGAATTTTCAGGCATTTATTTAAAAAATCCTACTGAACCAGCGTCTCCTTCTTCAGGACTAGTAAAATCTTCTTCAGGAATATTTTAATACCACACTAAGAAGAAGAAGCATGAAGCAGATCAGAACATGAATTTGCATTAAAGTTCTTGGATTGAATGCATTACTTTCATTAATTTCTAAGTGAAATAAAAAAATTGAGGAACAAAGCATGATTAAATACTTCTACTAAAAGATAAATTATTAAATACATTTATTTATTAATACTATAAAGGAATAAGAAGACAGACTGTTGCAAAAAAAAAAAAAGACAAGCCATAAAGGAGACGTTTCGGACAAATTTTATTTGTTCTTCTTCAGTCATTTATTGGCTTCTTGTGGTGTAGTCAAGTGATTGAAAATGGATTAATAATCCGAAACGTCTCCTTTCGGCTTTTGGCTTCTCTTTTTTTGCTGCAGTTTGCCTTCCTATTCCATTAATGGTCTCCAACAGCAACTGACTACTAATTGATATTAATAGTATATTTAATTAAAAATTAACGTCTTTAATGAGACCAACTTAAGTTTGTACTAGTTTGGTTCAGTAACTCCTTGCAGGAATCCTAGTAGTTTGTATCTAATGTATAAATAGAAAATCAATTCGTTGCGTGAGGATGTTTTAAGATTAATTATTTTCTCTTTAGAGAGAAGGAGAGAGAGAGAGAGTGGAGCCGTCTGCCACTCAATAGTTAAACAAGTAAAACTAACTAAA
The DNA here is from genome assembly GCA_010014785.2 of Anisolabis maritima. NCBI lineage: Eukaryota > Metazoa > Arthropoda > Insecta > Dermaptera > Anisolabididae > Anisolabis > Anisolabis maritima. Next base: position 2,218 of record JAAAKE020114550.1, read on the forward strand.
CAGCCATATCTAGTTGACGTCCCTCTCTCTCTCTTATGGCTACAATGGTTGCCATGTCGTCGTCGTCGTCGTCGTCGTCGTCTTCTAGTTTCGAGCATAGTTGTTGTTGTTGTTGTTGTTGTTGGCTGACTTGTAAGGAGCAGCAAATATTTAATTAAGCGTGTCTCTCTCTCTTTCTCTCCTCGTATGTCCATTAGCTTTAGAAAGCACAAATTCACGTACAATAAACATTTACAACAGACTGGTCTTGATTATGGATGTAGGGTGCTGCTCGTAGGACCAAAAAGAGAGAGAAGCAACATGTGATTAGACAGTTATTGCCGTGATAAGGATCTTATGGAAATTTCATTTATCTTTCTCTACTCTACTTTAATGAATAAGTCATTTTTGGGGGGTTTATTTAAATTTATTTTGGGTAACCAAGAAAGATGGGGTTAGAAGGAATAGGTGAAGGGGTTACAAGCCGATCTGTGATTGTAAAACAACAAATTTGTTTTAGCTTAAAATAATTTAAAAAAATTACCTCAATTTTTTAAAACTGCTCATATACTAAATTCTTTCTTAATTAGAGAGTACCATTAAGCCGATATAAGGATAATATTACTTTTTATAGTCGGGCCGTTCTTTGAAATGCATTCCTACTGTGAAGGTGATGCTCCCCCAGGTCACGTCATGCTTACTAATCTTTCCTTTTTTTTTTGACTATATTATAGACGGAAGAGCACACCTATAATTCTTTCCCTTCTATGGGAATCTGAGAGCAGCCGGACTATAGTTGCGTTTTATATAAGTATTGGTCTATGGATCATCAGCAGTAGAAATCAGTGAAGTAAGCTATTATCCTAAGCGTGTTCGTTAGGGTGGAATCTATTTTGATGATTCTTTCATTCTCCTCCCTGACTCACCTCTGAATCCTCAGGTTCTCGTTCCTAAGGAACAGGACCAAAACTCTCACCCGACTTAATATAAATATTTATTTTTATTATGAATTGTCAGCTAATGTGGAACTTTCAATTTATGTTATTTTTATGTATATATATATTTTCAGGTTCCTTTATAATTTATTTCATTTTATCAATGTTATTTATACAATCATTTATATATTTTCTTATTGTTTTTATGTATTTATATTTCTAATTTAATATATTTTACACGGTTAAAAATTTTGTAAAGGAAAGGCTGAGTAATCACTCTTAATAGATAAATTAAAAAAAAAAAAAAAACTTTCACTAATAAACAAAAGAACCTCATTTGTGTTCCGGTATCTTTGAAGAAAGTCCAGTTTGTGCCCCTTCCCCTTAGAGCAGAGGTAAAGCTCTTGATACAAGGGTCAATTTGCTTCCCGTTTTGAATAATTAAATTTATTTAAATTATAATGACTAACAAATAATTTAAATAAAGTTATAAAGGATTTCGTAAAAAGTATAAAATAGATTATTTTAGAGTATATATGACTTCAGATGCCGAAAAAGACTGAAAAAACTTGAATTTGCCACACTCTGGGCTGCTCTTAGTTATTTAGTGAGAAAATATAAGAAATATTTCAATTAAGAAAATTATTAAAGAATAAACTCTAGTTGTATTCTGATTTTATCAATCCTAAACTAAGTAGGGACGGAGTTATAAGAAAATATGTAACAATTTTTTAGACAAAATCTTATCAGCTCTAAAAGTGAAAACAAGCATGTTTTAAAATGGTAATAAATTTATATATATAAATGATTGTTTTTTGAAAAAAATATTTAAAAAAAAAGAAGGAAATTAAGCAAAATGCACATTGAAGATTGCGAGAGGAATGTTATCTGGCGGGTGATATATTATTAAACTTGCAAAACTATCATCGACGCCATTCTTTTCGGGGCGCATCAAGACACAAAATTTACGACCTATTAAAAGGAATAATATCTTCAAGTTGTGTATTAGGATCGAAGTTGCAGAAGTTGGCTGGCAAGATGAAGATGTATGCGTGCCTCGAATTTATAATAGGAAAATGGAGGGGGGAATGATATCGTAAATTCAATCACGACCGGCCATATTTATTATTTGAACATCTATTTTGACACTAATAAATATCTACTCTGCTATATATATATATAAAAAATAAAAAATAACCCAACCTTTATTGCATCTAGCTGGTATATTTACTTTGATTGCCTTAATAGACATAGATAAGGATTTTTTCTTGGTAAAATATTTTATTTTAATTAATGATAAAAAAAAGATGAGGAGACTCACAATCCAAATTCATTACGAAAGCAACAATCGACACAACCGATGTGGTACTTCATTTGAAGTTCACATCTGGAAGATTAGCCCTGTCCCTTAACTCAGAGGTAAAGGTCTAACTTTATGACCTAAGAGTCAGTGGTTCGCTTCGCTACTTAAGCGAAATTGACTTAAATCACATTGGTTACCAATGAATAAATATGGACGGATAACTAGTATTCTAAATCTTATATATATATAATTTTTCCTTCTTGTCTAGTAGCCTCAGAAGCCGAAAAGATAAAAAAAATCAAAATATCACAATTATACATTTTGGTGAAATAATAAATTTAAAAATTGAACTAATCTAAACATTATTTTGAAAAAATTATCTCTAGGATAAAATATATCAAAAATTTTAAAATTCGAAATAATAATACTAAAAAAATGTATCGTCACTTAGAATGAAGTAAATAGACTGTTTTTAAATATTAGCTAAAAAAATTAATAAGAGGAGATATCAATATAAAAGGAAAAAAAATTTTTAAAATAGACAACGAAGTTAAAAACTTTCCGGCTCTTTTTAAACAGAACTACCACTTCGTATACTCTGAGAATATAAGATAAGCCCGTTCTAAAGAAAGAGGTCATATTTATTTTTAGCTTTTATTAGATAAATAAATATCTTGTTATTAATTGCATTTAAAAAAGAAAAGGAAAAATTTTTAGTGTTTCTCTCTATATTGAATATACGAAATTTTGTTGTTGTTGTTGTTTTTTTTTTTTTTTTTAATTAAATCCGCTCCCACTCAATGGATTGTTCAAGAAAATTGGTCCTAGACTAAAGACACACGTCTTAATTATTTTCGCGGAACTTCAAAAGATTTCGTATGTTTATTATCTTATACTCAATTTTTTTTCGTTTTTTAGAATAAATCCTCTTTCACGCAACGGATTGATATGAAAATTGGTCATAAACTGAAGACAAGTATCTTAAATATTATCGCTGAGTTTCAAAAGAATTTGCCCAGGATATCCTGAGAAAATCGAGGTGCCCGTTAAATATTGAGCAGTCTTTTCACTGCTCCCTGGGGGCTGATTCACTCCAAATTTTAATACCTTCTTAGACTCTCCTAGAACTAAATTTGTAAAGTTTCATACTTCTCCGATGGGAGGTGTCATTTCATTTATTGTAATTGACCAGATTTTCTCATGCTGACCTAATTTTTTGGTCTTTGGTCCCTCTTGAGTAACAGTTACTTGTTCTAAATTTGCTTTTTTTTCAAGAAATTGATTCTTGGACAGCTTTCCTCCATCTTCGCTTCTCTGTGTTTTTGCATTCTTTTATTTTTTTTACAGATATTCCTTTCCTTATGTATTCTGTTGCATGTTTTTTTTTTTTTTTTGTAAAATTGCATCTTATAATTCCCCTTTATTACCATGCCCTCGCTATAGTCACATGAAAAGCTCTAATTGATTTCATTTCATCTTCCGATGAGTGTTCCCAGATATAAGCTAATAAAAAACCTACAAATGCATTTGCTCATTAGGATTTCTTTTTGCATTTTGGATTCCTTTTGACTTGAAACATAAAGGTAAAATTAAAATTTGAGAGGTTCAATTCATAAACATAATATAATAATTTCCCTTTACTATTATATATAATGGTGCGGGAAAGTAAAAATAAAAAGAGAAATAAATAAATGTTAAATTATCTCAGATTCTAAAAATATATGGTCCCTGCAGCATAGGCAACCAACACTAAGATGTGTTGTTTTGGTTGCAGCGATTCCAGTGAATAAGAACAGTGCATAGTAATTTTATGTTTGTTTCTTTTTGTCTGTATCGTGTGGAGTAAAGAGGCAGATTAAGAAAGCGATGAGTCGCCAGAGCGCTAATTTCAGGAGGGAAGATGTGAGTTTTCTATATTTATTTATAGAAGAATGGACCCTGATTATTTTTACTTTTTGAGAATATAATTCTCTTTCATCCCCGTTCCTTAGAACAAGTTAAAGTTGCCAACTTATGTCGATATATTTTTGCTTTGTGGTACTTTATAAGTCCTGTAGAAATCCAAAATTACCAACACATATATAACAAAATCTACACAAAATTTTAAAAAACCAACTCTAAATTTTTAATTTTTTTCTTTAATATTATTTTATATAAAAAAAACTTTTTTTCTTTAAAGTTCCATCTTCTATGGATTTTTGCTCAGTTAGGAAACTTTTTCATTGCAGAATCATATATACAAAATTTTTAACTTTTGATTTCTGTGGAAATGTTGTTTGCCAATGAGTATACATTTCTATTCCTATTATTTTTTTTTTTGCTTATTGTTTGTTAATTTGTAGAATGTAATTTATAAATTTGTATTTATGTTTAATTAGGCCTAGCCACTGAGGACTTGAACCTTTAAGCAGCTCATATATAAATTCATTTATTTAATTAGAAATTAAAAATTAGTCTATTTAATTTTTTTTCGCCCAAAATAGTCGAATTATTATATATTTTTATTACTTTCTCTTACCGCTATATGTAATATATAGGGAGAAAGTATTGGGATCGCAAAAAAAAACCATGTCGAGATTTCAACGGAGGTAAAAATTTTCTCTAACGATTTTGATTAAAATTGGTTGTACCTATTATATAATAAATAGAATGATCTTTAAGATATAATAATCATTTTCAATCTCAAAATAATATGGGGCCCTCAATTATGGATTTTAAATGTCCCAAAAGATGGTGGCGATAAATAAATAAAAAAAGAAAAAGATAGGTAGACATACCGTTGCCATGGTAACAAAATGTAAATATTTTTAATTCTAGTTTGAAATTTAATTGTCCATTTAATTAATTTAATTAATTTTTTTTATAATTTTAATAATTAATTAATACGGAAAATTTCTAAAAATAAAAATTAAATTAAATTGTGAACTGGCTACCGAGGTGGCCCGACGCAAAAAAATCTGGTGTGTCAGCACAGAGGACAATTTTTCTTACATTAGATAAGAGAAAGTTGTGTGATGTGCTGCCGTCACACCGGATTTTTTCTATTTGTCGAATTGGAGTCTGAAATATTTTGCTCGCTATAAAAGTTTTCTCTTTATATGGATTGTTAATCATTTGAATATTTTATAAACGCAAATCGAAATTTAGGCGTTTTCCCTCTCCCTTTTGCTTATTTACTAGCAAATACCAAACAAAGTCGAACATATTCGAATTATTTAGAACGTGGAGATGTAAATATAAGGAAGAGAGATGAAGTGACGTCATTTGAAACCAAACAAGGGAGCAGGAAAAAATGAGGAGTTCTGAGGAAGGCGATGTTTAGATTTCAAATAGTTTAGTTTAGTAATGTGTAAAATAAACATAGGTGTACTTTCAAGGCCCAAATATTAAATAAGAGGGAATTTATGAATAGAAAATAGAAAAAACTAGTGAAACATCTTTGAATATTATTTTTAATATACAAATAAAATTTAAATGATTAAAGCTTTGTAAATGATTAATAAAACACGAAAATGTAACTAATGTTCAAATTTTATAAACCAAGATAAATGACCTTTAATAATTTACCTAAAATTTTCAATATAACATAATAATAGTTAATACTATTAAAAGTCTGTTAAGCGGGCTTTATATAAAGCCTCTCCTCCTTAGAGAGAGAGTCGCAGCCCTAGCTTGCTTCTAGAATTGTGATGCTAATAACAATCTTGCTTGCTAGATGGCAGTGCAAAACGTAAGGTTTCCTTACGGAGTGAAATTATTTTTTCATTCATAGGGTGGCGAGCGCAAGATATTGTATTTGTTGGGCCATGCGTCATGGCGTAAATGTAGCGCGAATGATGCTCAATCAAATACAACCTTATACAAAAAAATGCTTTATCTTAAATGAATATATAAATATCATCATACTTATGTATAAACTGCGAGGATTACAATCTGTTTGAATTTAAATTTCGGAAACAAAAAATTTGGTGTGAGAAAGGCCCTTTACATTACTTTCTCTTGCCTAAGTAGGTAAGAGAAAGTAATGTGATATGTTGACTCATTTGGGTCGATATATTTTTTCTCTCCGATAGTATATCAGAACCCACAAGTGGTCCATTTAAAGCATTTATATTTATTTCGTTTCCATTTTGTTAGGAGTTTCAGACGTGAGATAGTTTATGTAACACTGTTATACTTTATTGTGGACTTCAGTAGTTTTAGACAAAGGATAATGTAATCTGGTCATGTGTTTTCAGGGATTTTTTTTAAATCTTTTGTAAAACGCTTGTTTTAAACGGTGTTCAAATCCAAAACTGCAGGAGCAGCTTTGAACGGGATAAACTGATGATTTTGATGCAATTTAAAGTATAATAAAATAAACAAATAATTTAAAAATAGGTGGAACACTTTTTTCTATTTTTCTGCACCATTTAATAATATTATTAAATTAACGAATCATGTGTTGGAAAGAAAAATATTAAAAAGTATTTAAGAGTAGTCCCATCTCCCGCATCAAAATAAAATAATTTTATATATATTTAAAAAATTCTGGGCCATAATAAATTAAAGACTTACTGGAAATGGAAGTCAAAAAGACTGGCGTTGAAAGAAAAATTCAAAATACCCATCAGGCCTACATCACCTTTCTCATGTTATGAAATCCTTAGTCTTTTTGTAGAAAGTCGATAACGGCCTGAATCTCTGCCTGCAATTGTTCCTGCAAGCTCTATGAGGTTTTGTCCGCAACACACTGCCTTACAAGAACAATTGGGGATACTGATTCGTTATCGCAAACGTCCCATACGACTTCCTGTAGACCGGACTGTGAATTTCATCTCCGGTTGTTTGAGGAATGTTCAAATTGAATTTTAAGTTTAATAAAAAAGTAATTTTAATATTGGTAATAGGCTATATAAATATTTTTAAAATTTTATATTCCCTACTTTTTATATTATTTAATAAAAAGATGTCTCATTATTCCTTTCTGGTTTTCGGTAGCAACTAAGGGCACAAGAACATATTTTTAGCGAAGGGGCGGAGCGTTTAGTAACGTTATTTGGGGAATTAGAGGAGAGAGGATCGTTCTCATAATTTGGGGACGTCTTAAAAAAATTATAAATGCGACCGAGAGTGAGTAAGCTTGAGCAAATTGTGATGGTTGATGATTGAAAGAAAAAGACTGGAATATTTGGAGCCAGTGATTTCGATTGACGAGTGTAGAAAAATCTCATAAACAATATTTTTAATAAGAATATTCTGGGGTTGAGAATATGATTGATATCATGCACCTCACACCCATCATATTTTTGACACTACACTAATTTGTGACTGCTGTACCTGCTGGACGGTAACAACAAAATTCCTCCTCAATTCTTTACTAAACTACTAATTTCATTTATTATTATTTACAGGGTCGGAATTTCCATAAGGCCATAGTTTAGGGCGTAGCAGTCAGGGGCATTTTATGTCTAAATATTTCTTAAGTATGGTGGGAGTGTAGTTTTGAATTAAAAATATAATGTGATTCAAAGAGTAAAGAAGATTGTATTAAGTGCTGATATGTTTCAAAAATATTACATATTAAATTGAAAATTATAAATTAACTTGTTAAGAGGGAGGGGGGAGAGAGAAGGGGGCGTAGAAAGTGTAAATCTATTTATGATTATTTACCTCACTTCTCAAACCTTTTTCCTAAGAGTTCTCAAAGAAATTTTCAAGTTTTTTAAGTTCTCTCCATCCAAGGAATAAAATAATATAATAGAAAGCCAAATAATCTATTTACTTTTCAGTTAGTTAAAATATAACTATCCCACACTGATTATTTTGTTAAATAAAAATTTATTTCTAAAAAGTACACTTTTCACAAAGAGACGGAGAGACAGACACTTGGCTGTAATATACATATATAGTTATTATGAATCACCCTATACTAAATACATTAGTTAAAGGGGGAATCTCTCTCTCTTTCTTTTTCTCATAGTTGTAACGGCTGAGTTTGTGCACAAACGGCTTGTCGAGTAGCAATCATCAAATTGCAATCAGCAGACGGTAAATCACACAAGTGTGAGTGTGTATGTATCAATGTTTGTGTGAATGTATGAGTGTATGTGCAAAAGGTGCAAGTGTGTATGCAAAATGGAAATGGTATGGGCAAATGGAAGGAGAGAGAGATGAGACCGTCTATTGATCCTGCTCCCTTGCAAAGATAAGAGAGAGAGAGAGAGAGATGACCATTTGCAACAAACAACTTGGATAATTATTGAAGTTGTTCATTTGTGGATTGTCGAATAACAATTAAGAGCTTTTTATTTACAAATTAGTTAAATAGATATTAAGAGTTTCCCCCTCCCCCTCGCTCTCTCTCTCTCTTCTTTATTACTAGAAAATTACTAAAAGATTGTTTTAAGAATATTCTATTCAAAAAAATAAAGTTGACTAATTACAAAAACATTAAGAGGTTAAATGTCGGTAATATTGAATATTAAAAAGAGGGTCACTTAACAAGCCTGGAACGAGCACTAGGGATTCCTTTTATCCCCCCCCCCCCCCTTCCACACTCATTTAATTAAAATATATTCTTTAAATCAAGGATATATATGGCAGGTGTAAGCGTGTGAAAGCGGAAAAATTTTTCCTGGTGGGAAATTTTAGACTGAAAAAAATTTGGATGGGCTGAAAAAAAATTTAACAAAAATTTTTGCTTGTTTGAAAAAATCACAAAAAAAAATCTTGTTGGTATTTCTGGGAAAAAAAAATTGCATATGATTTATTATTATTTTTTACCAAATCCTGTTTTCCTAAACTAGATTCATTTTCAATATTTATTTTTTTTTATTTGAGTTTGACATCTAGATCCTAAATTTTACAAAATTATTCTGTACAAAATCACTTAAACAAATAATAATAATTATTATTATTATTATATGTATATATATATATATAATAATATTAATAATTATTATTATATATATTGTCATTTGTATTTCAAATGAACTTAGGGCATAAATACAACGATCAAATTAGATTGATGATGAACCAGTAAATCTAGTTCGAAACGTCTCCAATTTAAGTTCTTATTAAGCATCCAAAGGCTGAATTATTGCTGAACCTGCCTTCTCATCCATTAAAATTACAACACAGTAATAATCTTCTTCTTACAAATTTTTTTTTTATATAATCCGAATAATATCGCTCTGGAAAAGTTGGGTTTAGATATATATAAAAACTCTACATCCACACATTCATAAAAAATATAAGTATTTATGTCAATAACTAATGAAAGCCTTCATTCGGGGATGAAATGCCTTAAATAAATTCAAGGCATTAAATTCGATCCTGTTAGCAAAAAGGATTTTAATTATTGATGATAACATATATTAATAAAAAATGTCATTTTACTTTCTCTTATGTATATTTATATATATAGTATAGAGAAAGTAATACGATCGCAAAAAAAATCAATGTCGAGACTTCAGTCTTTGAGGTCCTTTGGGTCTAAAAAAAATGGGTCTCGCAAAATGGACTGGGTGTGTGTCGTTGACCAAAATTTCTCAATTACGAAAATTCGAGGCTCAAACTTTATATTAAGCTAGGTACTCATGTCGCTTACACCTCGAAGCTTTTTAATAAAATGCATACTTTACTGGTATACTTTTTTAGTTTTTTTTTTATTTTCTCAAAATGCGCTATAATGATTTTGGTTAAAATTCATAAAACAATTATTTATTAGAATGTCTGAAATATATTAACGCTTTTCCTTCCCAAAATTGTTTAAGGCCCACTAAACTCCTTTTAGTTTTTGGTAAATTTCTCTCTGCCATTTTGATTAAATTGTCATTATAATGAATTAGATAATCTTTAATATGTATTAATTATTTTCCAAATTATTGTGGGGTCCTGATATTTTAAAATATTCTCATTGAAAACATTACAACTCATTGCTATAGTAACAAAATATAAATATTTTTAATTCCTATGTTTGATAATAAACGACATCTAATTGCGAATTTAATTTTTTTTTTATAATTAGAAATATTTCCCTTGGAATAAATTTGGAATGATAAATTTGGTGGTACATCTATTTACCTCTCAAGAGTGTGATGGAACTACAAACTTGGAAAAATATGCACCCAAAATTTTAATTTTCAAATAAATAGGCTGGTTGGTGATCACTTAATTTAACTCCTGCCCTACCTGATTTTTTTTTTATTTTATGACAAGAGGAAAATTATCATTTTTGGAAGAATTTTATTGGTTATATGTAGAAGAAATTTTCGCAGGAGTTGGGCTTAGTTCGTGTTTTAAATATAATTATAGTAATCGATCGTCAATATAAAACAACATGAATAAAATAAGTCAATTTTTTAGAAAATTTATATTGAGTAAGAAAATTTTGTATTTTACTACATATTTTTTATGCGAGTGATGAGAATTGGTATCCTATTTTTGAGAGCCATATTTAAAGTAGAGATCCTTTTCCTTCGGTTTAATGAAACAATGTGTTCACATGAAAAATGCATGGGAAATTGGACTATAAATTATCCTAATAAAAATTTATATTATCGTATAAAAAAATTTATTAGTTAGAGGAGAAAAATTTTTAACCAACAAATAGTAGGAAATTGAATAAGAAATTGATTAAAGATGAATGTAAACCAAGTTGGATTATTAAGTGATTTGAATCCATTAATTCAGCGAAATTAATTTGAATATGTATGATTTAAGTTTGAAATTTTGTACTTCATACCTTATTTAATTTATAAAAAAAAAAAATTTGATTTGATTTGAGAATTAATTTTACACACATAGGAAAAAAAAATTTTTTTTGATCAAATTTAATTTAATATTTACAACTTTCATTTATTAAATTCTATATCAATATATAGATAGATAGAGATATAGAATTGCTTTGGCAGTTATATTCGTAGATATAGAGCAAGTTTTTTTTTTATTTTTTTTAATTAAATAGTCAATTTCATTTAGACTTGATTGCGCGCGCTTGTTGCAAGCGTTGATGCATACATCCGGAAGTGGAAGTCTGCTGGCCCTCACAGCAGCTGGCCGCCATCCATGCCTTTCCTGCGGTCCTATTTCTACTCCTAGTAACTCATGCTCCTGAATCCTTCAGAAAGAGAGAGGGAGAAAATATTCTGCTTCATCGCATCTCTCTCTCTCTCTCTCTGTAGCTATAATCTGGATTTATCGGGGCCAAAAGCCACCAAGTTATGCTTCAATAGATATTAATGCCAACCGGGAATCGAACCCTCTTCTCTCTCTCTCTCTCTCTCTCTCCGCCTTTCTCCATATAAAAAATTTGAGGGATACTATACGTAAATATTTAAGGGAGAGTTGGCTAACTTTCTTTGGTATTATTGAATAATAACTTAGAGGTCCGAAATACATCTCTCTTAATAGAATTCCCAGTGAAAAGAAAAAGTAAAAATTTTAAAGGTTTCTTTTAATAAAATTCATAATCAATCACTTTTAGTTTGTTGTTTTTTTTTTTTTTTTGTAATGGGCGGAGTTATTTATTATTATTATTATTTACCTTATTTATGAAAATGACTAAATTATCAATAGAATTAAATTTTATTATTTATTAGAGAAATTAATTTATTATTAAATATTTATTAATTCCGTAAATCAACTTGACTTTTACTTTTCCGGTTTTTTATAAAATACTTTATTACATTATACCGCATCTGAGTTGTTTGTAGCTTCAAGTATCGCGAATATTGAGAATTAGTAAAAAATATGGAACAAATTTTTGTTTGCGAATTAATGAAAGAGTTAGAGTTTCAAAGGGAGAGAATGAGGAGAGAGTATGGAGTCAACGAAAATATTTTCCTGTTTGTAGATCTTGTAGTCTTGCGAACATTACGATTGCACCGAGAGGAAGTGTGGCAATGACATTCATTGGTTCGTTCCTTTATGAGCCAAATTCTAACCAAAGTACTTGAACAGCACTAACCAGACTAAATGACTGAATTACTTTAAAATATTAAAAGCCCTGGTGAGGCAATGAAGATTAATTACTAATATTTTAACGTTTCGGGCTGGAATCTCAAACTTCTTCGGGAAAACGTCATCCTTCTTATCCTTTCTAAGATGCTAAGAATTATTTGAAACCAAAATATTTTAATTTTTTTTCTTCATTATCCGCACTCCTCTATGCAAATTCTTCACTTATTGATCTTTATCCTTAAAGTGTGAGTGGCAATATTTATTATGTGATGGATGGTATGTAGTTTAATAATATTTAAAAAAATTCTGCCTGATGATGGTGTGCAATGCAAAGTAGAAACTTTAAATAATAATTAATTAAAGACAATGTAAAAATATTTCCCAATAATTTAAATTTACATATACTTTGAAATGTAATTCAAATTGAATTTATTAATAATTGATATAACTTATTCTACAAAGGGAATCAGTTCAAATACAATTAGTATTAAATATTCGGTGATTCATGTGATTGGAACATTTTCATAAGCTTATTATAAAGTATTTATTAATGATATTAGGTTTTGTTCATCTTTTGGCAATATATTTTTAATTAAAATATTAAAAAATAAGTAATAGAAACTTATATGCATCTATTTTCATAGTTCATTTTAATAGGCTTATTTTATTTTAATTTCTTTATTTGAAAATGGAGAGAGAAGTCTTTAAACATCGGGGGGAGAAAATTTCATAAGAAACTAAAAAAATATGAAAAAAAAATCTATATATATATATGATATAATAGCTCCAAAATATTTTGGAGTGAAGCTATCAAAACGGTCGGGTATTTACTAAACAGAAGTCCAACGAATAAATTAAATGATAAACTTAAGCCGAACTTTGGTATGGATTTAAGCCAATTATAAAAAAAATTAATATTCGGATGTGTCGCTTATTGTTATATACACAAATTTAAAAGAAATAAATTTGATAAAATTAATGATAAATTATATATGATCGGCTATTCAGAAAATGGATATCGATTATTGAACTCTATAACTAAAAGAATTGTTACTAGCTGTGACGTAATATTTGATGAAGCAAGTTTGTCTTAGACACAAAAAAGAAAGAAACTCATGAAAACGAAGATAAAAATAAAAATGAAGATGAAGAAAATAATTATGAAGATAATCAAGTAAGGAGATCATCAAGAAAAACAAAAGGAGTTTCTCCTGAAAAATGTTCATATATTGTCGAAGATATTGATTTTAAACCATGTGAACCGAATAGAAATGGAAAGATATGATGGGGTTACCTGAAAATGAAAAAAATATTAGTTAGAAGCAGTAGCAGAAGAATTAAATTCTTTAAAAGGTAATAAAAGCTGTGAAATGGTAGATTTGTCTCAAGGAAAAACTGCGATTGGAAATAATTGGGTTTTCAAACTGAAAAGAAATTCTGAAGGAAAAGTTGAAAAATATAAAGTCTGCCTTGTTGCCAAAGGTTATTCTCAAAAATTTTGTCAAGACTATAATGAAACTTTTGCACCTGTTTTAAAACAAAATACATTTAGAACTTTTTTAGCTATATCAAGCTCGAAGAATATTAAAGTTCGATAATTTGATGTAAAAACACACGCAAACAATAAATCTCTAAAAATAAAAGCCAAATAAAATTGTGAAAAATTTGGTGTGTCATTACATAACACAATTTTCCTTACTCTAGGAAAGAGAAAGTTGTGTGATGTACGTTTAGTCACACCATATTTTATTTTTTTAGATTTTGGCCATCAGAATTAATACCATACTCAGCGCCCGGAAGATTAGGTTGAACAGGACAGCCGCC
>JAAAKE020114561.1:0-16202 GCA_010014785.2 Anisolabis maritima
ATTTTTAATATATATTTTAAAATTATATTTATTAATATAAAATGATCCATTTTTTTTATGAAAGGCGGAGGGGGGGGGGGATTTGAAAATTTAATTACAAATCTAGTTATTAATTAATGCTAGAGAAATTTTTGAAAGGTTCTATTTTTTTTCATAATTATTTTAAAATTTCGAAGTAAAAAAAAATTTCATTTTTTTAAATTTATTTCCCCCGTTTACTTGTCAGCCATTGGGGTATATCTTTTAAAAATACAATTAACAATAGTTACAAACTTGTAACTTAAATATATAAATATAATACAATTAGAAAAATAATAATAAAAAATAATATACAAAATTAATATACAGTAAATTAAAAAAATAGAACAAAAAAAAAAAAAAGGATTTATAAAAATTATAATATTACTCATTATTTACTTATAAAAAAAATATTATAAATACTTAAAATATATCTATATATTTACAAATTAATAAAAGATTATCCAAACCAAAAAAAAAAAAAAAATTCATGAGAATTAATTTATTTATGTATTTTTTCATTAAATTCCGCAAATAAATTATTTAGATACGTATAAAAAACATTTAAAAATTAAAATTAATTAAAATTTCAATTTAACATAAATTATTTTTATATTAATTAATTTGAATAATATATAGTGTAAATAATGTTTTATAAAAATCCTTCGGCTATATGATGGGAATATTGGTTTGTTCTTGTTCTGGAAAACCAATAAAATCATTATTTGATGATGGTGATAATATACAACAATATTGTATTAACCATCCAAAAATGAAACAAAACGTTTTCGTTTGAACTGAAACTGACAGATTTCTATTCTCAAAAGACTTCACACGTGCTTTTTTTTGATAAATTTCTCATTAAATCAAACAATGATTGTCAATCTCATTTGAACTCGCGGGCAATTTTCCATGTATATCAAGAGGTCTGCAAAAAATTTGCTATTCGAGGGGGGGAGAAGATGCTAAATAAAATTTCTATACCTTGTTTAGTCAAGAGTTTTGCAAGTAGCTCTTATTAGGAATACTTTTTATTAAAAAAATTTATTTTTGGAATTTTCGTTGTTTTTATTAAAATTGCTTTTGAGGCCTTGACTAGTACTAGAGAAAATACCATCGTAAGGAAAATTGCGATGGTAAATTCAAGTAATAGAGAGATCAGAATAAGAGAAACTACTTAGGAAAGGTAAGATAAAATTTCTAGAAGGCTAGATAGGGAGAAAATGAAAAAATGCAAGCATGTCCATCCTAAAGGTCTAAAAGGGTAGGATAGTATGCGAAAGTCTAGGACTATACCTTGTATTTCTTGATTTCTGAAGATAATTTTTAGATTGGTACATAAGAACGTTCCCAATTAACTCCGTCTTTCAGAGATCCAGGGGTCGTAATCGATTATGGTTTTAATAGAAGCGGTGAACCATGAAAATTTTGTGATAATTATTATATTCATACCGAGTTGGGTAGCCATTCTATAAACAGTTTCCTGTCTGGGGTAGCTTAAATAGGGAAAGTTTAATTATGAACACCCTTTGTAATTAATTATTACTTCAACAATATAAATAATTTAACTTATCATTCAGAAATTTTCATCTGGTGATTGCGTGTATGGCAATCACGAGTTACCCGAGTTAAGACCAGAATAAGAATAGAACCCCTTTATGCCAATCATATCCCCCCCCCCCCTCAGGCTGTGTCATGAACCGGCGGATTTCTTTGTAAAATCACCTCTCTGTTTTCCTAAGTTTTTTTTTTAAGTCTTTTTTGGCATCTGAAGGTATTTAGACTCCGTCCTTATTTATTTGACCCAATATAATATAAAATTAATTTTAAGGACGGGAAGCGAACCAGTGACCTTTGGTATATGAAGCCTGACCTCTGCACCAAGGGACAGGGCACCTTGCTGTTAAAATATATATTTTTCGTCCGAAATAATTCCATCTTCTTATTTATATTTATACGTTGATGTCACGTCACGGTTAAAAAAAAAAAGAAAAATAAATTGTTTTTGATCTTTTAATATAAAAAAAAGAAAAAAAATTAAATAAATGATTTGCCTTCAAGTGTCAATCTCTTTCTCCCTTTTCTTGTTGGTTTGTTTGATGATGAATGAATCAACCCCCACACTCTCTCTGGGGTTTGAAAATCAATCAGGGATGCAAAATACACACACGCCAATCAACAGTCAAATTGAAGGTATTAATTTCAGCCCTTTGCAGCCACCACCCACCATCAGGGTCGCTCATATAGAAAGGGAAAGGGAGAGGTTAAGAGGCAGGGTGCCTTCACTAAATCCTGACTGTTCAAAATTGAATCATTCATAGAATACAGATTTCCAGGAGAATAACAGACCGTGAAAACAACGCCATTGTGATGAAAAATCCTTTATTTCAATCAATAGTATGTGTAATTTAATTAAAATAATTTAAAAATTGGCAGAATTTTTGTTTGTTGAGTCTATACCTGAGCGATTTGGCTCCTCCTCCACTTTATCACATAATCCTCATGAGAAATAGGGTGTCCAGATATATTCCGAAGTTTTTCACATTTTCTCATTTAAGGATCTACAAAAATTGTTTATTGTGTTCTTGTGTGCACATCAAATATTTTCAGAGATGATGGCCTGATGACAAATTTAGAAGCAATATTGCCCCCAACAAATTCATATAAATGGATAAAATTTTAAAAATATTTATGTTCTTGGGGTCTATAAGAATAGCAGTAAAAGATTTCTTTGAATTTTTCAGAGACCTATTGTATTAGTGTCTAGTTAACGAGTTCCAGCTTTGAATACATATCAATTTTTGTATATTAATATAAATAGAAATTGATGGATGAGGAACAGTATTTATTTATATTGTTCTATATATAATCATTGTACATCATTAATATATAAAACTTAAATTATAAATGTATTTACTGTAAAAGGGAGGGAGTTGGTGCTTTATTTAATTCGTACAAGGAGAAGACAGGATCAGCAATTTGGAACTTTTAAACGACCCCCAATGAAGTAATATTATTCAATATCACATTAATATACTGTAGAAAGGAAAGGTAAGTCTATTATAGATATAAACCTGAAAATTTTACCTACTCTTTGTAAATTACATATTTATTGCAAAAAGAAATTTTCATAGGAATTATATATTAATTCTTCTTTTTGCTTTCAAAGGCAAGAAATTGATTTCACTAAGTGAAAATGGTTTGTAAATCCAATATTGTTGTCAACATAGTAACTGGGAAGATACTCACCTATCCCTAATTTTAGTGAATATCTGATTTGACATTATAGTTTGTGCCATACCAAATTTTTGCGACCCCTTTACAGTCTAAAAAATAGAGGATTTTTCCAGATTTAGATTCCATTCATATTTAATTAAATAAATTTTATCGCGAGTTAGTGGATAGAGACCTTAGAAATTATTTAAATCCCGCCATCATCGAAATAGCAATAAATTTTATTAGTAAACATTTAAGTTGGACGATAATGGAATCACTATTAATTTCTAAAAATTTTTAGATTAGGATTCAGCAGATTCGGATCACGAAAAAACACTAAGAGATCTCGAATCTTTTTTCAGGATTTTTTTCTATAATATAGGGAAAAATAAACATATTAGTAGGTGAATTTGTATGTCACGTAGGGGTGTTAAATTATTTATTTTATAGCTCACTTATTTGAAATTTAGAGAGTATTTTTCTAATTTTTTTTCTTTTTTCTATAAATAAAACATAAATATAAACACTATTAGCGGATAGAACGTTATAATTTTAGAATATATCACCAGAGAAGAAAAAAAAAACAATTCTGTAAATCATTTAATCAATATATCATTTAGGCTTTTGGCTTGTTCTCTCTTTTTACGGGGGGTAAGAGAGGGGGGGGCTCTCTCTCCCTCTCCCACAAATTATAAATTCATGAGCCCATTTAAACATCTTAATATCGATCGAGTCAGGAAATTTCTTCTTCCCTTAATATAGGAATTTATTTATTTATACATGTAAATTCATATCAAAGGGCTGATTATTCATTCAAATGATTCCCTTTCTTTGATAATGATATTCTCTGTTTTTTCCATAAAAAAAATACTCTATTTTTATTGTGAATAGAAATTTATTCTAAAAGAACTTGGAGGTAATCAGAGACTAAATGAAACAAATAAATATAATATTTATTCTTCTTCTTATTATTATTATTATTATGTATATTAATATTATTGACTATAATATTGCATGTAGTCTGCTCCTTGAGTGGGAATTCAAATGCAAACTTATTAATGCAATAAAATCCCGAAAAGTTGTGCGATTTTCATTCTTTTATATACAAAATATACACAGAATAGATGCCCATTTGTTTTAATCTCTGATATTACAATCATCGCCCGGGTCACCCATCTCTCTGAAATTTAAAAATAAGTTCATTAGGTAGTTAACGATTTTTTTTATAAGTAGTGAATTCCGATTTTCAAAAATATTGAACTTCTTATATAATGGACAAGCAAACACGTAAGCTCCACTGTCCGTCGGTGATGACGTCACTTTGCAACTAACACGGCCAACGAATTACAGGGGAGAAAACTTTTTTAACTAGAGATGGAGTGAACATGGGAGAAAAAAAATAGCAGAAACAAATAATAGAATAAATATCGAAACATGGTTACAACTTTTGTTTTAACCTTTTCCAATTGTTATAGAAAGAGAGAGAGAGAGAGAGAGAATTAAAGGATTTAATTAATTTATTTTTAAAATTTTAGTTTGGGCATGTAAGAAAAAGAAAGAATTGGATGGAAGAGAAAAAGAGATGGATTAGAACTTCAGACAAGAGATCCAATCTCTCTCTAAACAATATAATATTTTGTATGCCCATATCTCCAATTGTTGGTCTTATCTTCGCCAAAGTTTTATAGAATAAATGCCCCATTAAGGAAATATTCCTGCCAAGTTAAACTTTTCATTCAAAGGATCTTGAAATCTTGATTGATAAAATTCGCGGTAAAATTTGGAATCAGTTCCCCGATATAGAGAAAATTAGAAATTTAAACCCGACTAATCTATTAATATCTAAATTAAATGACTAATTATTTATTTATTTATTGAGATATCTCTTTTAAACAATTCGTTTGTGTTTGATATTTCACACGGATATAATTGGAAAATATTTATTTATTGTATAAATGACTAATAAAGAGATAAAGTTATTTATAGTAATAATTAGTTAGAGGATGGCAATAAACTCTAATAATCTAAATATTACAATATATAATTAAAATAGGCAACTAAAAAAGTTGCAAAACCTCCACTTAAAATAGGCCTAGTTGTTAAAACAGCTATTTCTGTAAACATTTAACATGTTAAAATTCAAAAGAAATCTTATAATATACTCTTATATTTACATATGTAAATTAGATATTACTGTACATAGATCTTGCAATATAGGAATGTGATGATATTTTTGGTCCAATAAAGTCCCGAATAAGATGTTCAATCCATGCGTGCTGACCTGTTCAGGCAGAGGGTCCGAAGTGACTAATTACACTTAAGAGCTCCAATCCCGAGCAGACAGAGTCCAGGACTACCAACGAGCCCTCCTCCAAGCCAGCTAGTAGAGCCCTCAGAAACCGCCAAGACATTGCTAAATACCCCAATTCTCATTATTTACAGCTTTACACACTAGAAGAAAAACCCATCCTCTCCAATAACTATTCAATTCTCTGCCAACAAAGGAAAATCTGCTACTTATCTAAATTCAAATTTTTATTTTCCTTTCTCTTTAGATTTCATTTGTAACAAATTCGAAGTTAAAACATTTCTTTATCCCAATCCAACATTAAATTTCACAAATCTATCAATGGATTCTAACTATCGATTATTTATGTCTAAGCTAGATCCCACTTTTGAAAGATCTCTCTTTCAGCGCTCTTTGTTCATTCATCCAAGTGAAGCTATAGGTACTATGGTATAATATGAAAGGGCTCAGTGACTCCCTTTACTTTGGGGTTCAATGTTTTGAAATTCTATTCCAAATAAAAACTCAAAGCACTTCCATTTGCACTAAATAAATTTATTATTTAATCATTAGCGGTTTTTAATAGATTAATTTAATTTTAATTTTTAGCTAAATACAATTTAATTTAATTTTTCGGCATTTAAATTCCGTCCATATTTATTTATATTAATTGATTGTCAATATAATTTAAATACATTTCTGTCGGAAGCCAGACCTCTATCTCTATACCAAGGTGCAGGGCAAACTTCTTAAGATTTAAAAATTTTTACTTTTTATTAATAAATTTCATTTTGTAAATTTTATTAGCAATATTTTTATAATTTCAGGATTAAAAACAAAAAGTGTCTTTGCCTGAACAGACAAATTAACGCTATTATATAGTCCCGGAAATTTTACGATAAAATTTATTTTTAATCCCATCGGGTGATAATAGTAACTTTTATTACTTTGGGAGAGAGGTGGACAAACAAAAGGCGTTGATGGATGCTGCTGCATGGGTGGTGGCAGTCACAAATCGTCCAAGCTCCCCGATGGACCATAAATCGGCTCTCCATCCGAAGAGGATGTTGTCATCAGAGACTTTACTCTCTCTCTCTTCTTTTACCACCTTTTCCCAGGGGAGTCCATAACTCCTCAGCATTGGAGGCTAATTGACGACTTTCCCTTTCTCTCCTTTTCGTTATTATTTTTTACAAATAGGCGAATATTGCGTATCCGTTTCTATTTACTCTCTTAAAAAAAGAACAAACAATAAGCATCGATTTGTTCAATTTGATTTTATCTCTCTCTCTGAAAAAAAAATTTCATCAGAATTTGAATATGAATAAAAAAAAAAAAATTATAATTTTATTAAAATATAATTTAGTATATTGGTATATCTTTACGCTGTCAAGCCAATTTATTAGAAACAAATTGCGGAGCCGGCACGTCTCCTTCTTCAGGATCTTAAATACATAAATAAAAGGGTTTACCAATAAATATATGAGAACTTTAAAATGATGCCTAATCAGGTAAGAGAAAGAAAGTCGTGTGAAGTACTCTTACTGTTAAAACTCTTAGATGCTGAAATAAATACTACAATCAATTACAATTGATGTTTGGACGATACCCTTTTAGTTTTTTTTCAGAGAGCTCATGTTATGAATTTTGGTAAATATTTTTAAAAATCATTTTCAAAAACAAAAAAATGGTGTGACTAAATGTACGACACAACAAGCAAAATTATTTCAGTTGAAAAAGGAAAAAATCATAAAAATAACAAGAAAACTAATATATTAGTTAAAAAAATCTATATTTCTTTTTAAATTTTAAAATCGCTAATCACAGAGGTCAAAAGGACTGGCTGGTCGCTCTCGCTGTTCTCATATAATAATAAAAAGATTTAAAAAAAAAATAAATATTAATATTTCCGTTCCGTTTGGTTCAATTCGTTTTCACAACATTGTCATATAATTTTAGTTTAAAATTTTTTAAATGAGATTAGTTGTAAATAAATAAATCGCCTACACTGATCTCAATCACTTTTATGATTATAATTTATAGAATTTTTTATTCGATCCTAGGGAGGGAGCAGGGGCACTCTCTTGCCCCCACCTGAGAACGCCCATGCCTCTATAACAATTTTTTTTTAGTGGCATCAAATAATCTCCAAGTATACCTTATATAGCTATATTTAAAAAGCCCTCAACCCTTGCGCCACCTCAAAATATTTAATTTGCTTACAATTTTTCACACAATATTTTTTTTATATATAAAGGATCCCATCTTTCAAAAATAAGGTCCACACCACTACATGTTACAATTATTGTTAAAATGAACACACAAGCAGCATTTGGACGATACCCTTTTAGTTTTTTTCAGAGGGTTCATGTTATGAATTTTGTTAAATATATAAGAGCATTTGTTGGCTACTCCAGTAAATCTAATTTTCTTCATCTCTATTAATTAATTAACTCCATCTCTCTCTCTTTAAACATCAACATCAAAAATGATCCATTGGAATGTTTCTCTCTCTTTTTTTCTCCCTCTCCCTCTCTCTTGGTTCGCTCTGATTCAAAAGTGATTAAAATTCCTCTTTAACTGGAATTTGAACGCCCCAAAAAGAGAGATTGAATGAATAAATGAATGAATGAATGCATTGACAAAATTAGCAACTATTCCAGTAAATTTGTGTTTAGCAACAAAAAAAATTCTATTGATTATAATAAAAAAAAAAAAAAAAAAAACAATAAAAGTTTGGAGTTTTTAACAAAAAAAAAAAAAAAAAAATTCCTACATAGTATGTATGCAAAAATATAATTAATTTTTTTAGAAGAATTGTGTGAGAGAAAGTTGCTGTCTGGAGATGGGGAAAAGCTGCTTGTAGCGATAAAAAAAAAACGCTTCTGGATGCCAGAACAAAAAAGAGAGGTTTTGGATGAAATTTTCCATCCTCAAGCACTCTATGAATATATCTACTTTATATACATGTCACAAGAATAGGAAAAATAATTAAAATAAAATTATAATAGAGAAGAAGGCAGGTTCAGTAAAAACTCAAAATTGAGACGTTTCGAACGAGGTTTACTGGTTCATCTTAAGTCAAATTTGATAATTGTATTTATGCCCAAAGGTGGAAATTCATATCTAAATGTATACATATCTAAGCGACAATGATGGTGATTTATGGTATAGCCTCATGAATATGTGAGTGAATATATTTCTTCTATTATAATTAAAACAGAGCAACAACTCTCTTGTTTAAATTTAAATTATAAAATTAGTCATGATTATGTTTAAAAATTGGTATGAAAGGAGGAGAATAGCAAGGCAGGAGCAGCCAAAAATCAAAGACTCCCAATGCTCAGAAAATAAGTCATTGAGAACAATGCATGCCATTATTACATATCAACAATAGACCTACATCCTATATGCAATGTTTTGTTGATAATAACTAGGTCTAGGCACACAATGACGAATCCACGACTGATGATGGACAATCAATTTGACATGAAACGTCTCGATGTTTATTAAGCAACCGGAGGCTTTGTGGCTCCTGCCTTGCATCCTTTTTAAACATAATTACGACCAATTACAGTGATCAAATGTCATGAAGAAATATTTTGTGATACACATTTCATTTTCATTTGATTTATTATTACAAAAATATAGGAATCTTTATATACAATAATGGAAAAATATATTGTATCCATCCATTGATATCCTTGATAACAGCTCTAAAAAAAAAGAGCCGGTCATCTAGTTAATCTCAACAACCAGCACGATATAATACCCTAAACAGGATTAAATTCTATTACACATACATCCAAAAACCTTAAATATAAAATTTCATCGATATATAACACAATCATATATCAGAGATTGTCAAACTGTTTTTTTTTTTTTTTTTTTGGATGAAGAATTGTAAAAATTTAATATGGCACTATGAAATAAATAGAGATCTTAAAGAAAGCCCGCATAGCAGTGTTTGATGGACAATTTGAACTTGGATCTTTATATTTCAAGTAACATGAGGTCCATGACAAAAAAAGGGAAGTCTATGGTAAAGAAAAGATTAAATTAAAAAGCCGTTGTTTTAAAGATGTTTTAATTGATTTAAATATATCAAATCATGGATTGGCAATATATATTTCAAGAAAACTAAGTGGGTTGCAAAAGATTTGGAGTGGGGCCAAGATATTCGAATGACAAAGAGAATTCAAAAGAAGACAATTGTACAAGAGTGACAGCGGCAAGTCTAGGAACTAGCCAGAAGTCATCAACCATTAAGACATGTGTTCTCAGAGATTATAGGCAGTTTTGAAAACGTAACGTAACGTAACGTTGTCCCTTCATTAAATGTGCAGTTTTTACTGGTATATAGGTATATATATAATTTAAAGTCATTTTTGACTGCTGCGGTCTTTATGACTATATTATATACAATTCAAGGAAACGCTAGAAGCTCTTAAGTGAGATGTCCTACCACACCCGCCGTATTCTCCAGATATTGCTCATTCCGATTACCACCTATTTCGATTGATAACTCATGGCTTGTCTGAGCAGCGCTTCCAAAATCTCATGAGGATACCAAAAGATGGGTCGATACATGGATAGTCTCTAGAGATGTGTGGTTCTTTCGACTTGGAATCCATCTATATTACTAGAAAGATGGGAAAAAGTAATGGCTAGCCATGAACAATATTTTGAATGATCAATTTGTAGGCATTTTTTCACAATAAAGCCGTATTTTTACCAAAAAAATCTCTTAAAATTAATGCACACACAATTATGATCATATATTCGAGTCAAAACCTTATGGCCTATCTGTCCAAAATTCACGGTATTGGTGAATCTTTGCATCATTGCACACTACAATGCTCCATTCTTCTTTAAAGAATCTATTTTATTATAGACTCTAAAATAGCAGAGAGCAAAATATTTCCACGTCTAAATTTCTTTTTAATCGTTCCTATTGCTTGAGGAATGTACCTGGAAAGAAGAGAACTAGATCAATCAATAATAAGACTTGTAATTTTATAATAGTAATTATTCTTATGATTATTTATGTTAAATAATGATTGTATATATTTGGAATTATTGAATGATTTTGTTTGCAACGTCTCCTGCCTTTTTCCTTTTATAGAAAAATAATTGTGAGATTTTTTTATTTTATTTTTGTTAGCCTTTGCCAATTTTCTGATTTTATTTTCGGATTTTCGAAATAATTCTTCATGCCGATTGATATAAATAAAATGAAAAAATTTTATAATTAGTAGAGGAGATGAGGAGAAATACCTATACTCTTAGACTTTTATAATAATAATCCTTGTAAATCATGGATGGTATTGCGATGTTGACGCACTTTTAGAGATATATCGATATATTAATAGAAATTACGCTATCTCTCTATATTTTAATTTTTTTTTTTAATCTGGACTTTGTTATAGTCAGTGCTGATGGTGGTGGTATTGGCATCAGAATCGTTTCAAAGGATTTTCTTTCCATGAGAGAGAGAGAGAGAATATAAAAACCAGCCAGCTCTCTCCCGAAAATTCAATCGGCGAATGTTTCAGTCGAATGGACACAGCATCAGCAGCAGCAGCAGCCCTTTTATTTGATTTTATTATCGGAATATTTATTCCCTTATTTACGTATAATTTTTAATCTTTCTCTTTGTTGCTCTTTTATACTTCTCTATTTTTTCCATTAAAATATTAAAAAAAAAAAAAAAAAAAAAAAAAAAAAAAAAAAAATATCGGAATAGAAATAACGAGATCAGTATTCCTTTGAGAATTATTTTATATTGCCAGCAAGAAAAATAAAGAGACCGGAAAGTTTTTGATTTGACTTAAGCACGAAATCACAAACAAAAACATCGATGCTGGAAAAATTCTTCATTTCAGTGCGTGGCTACGATGTAGAAAACTATAAAATGGTAAGCTAACTTTTTTACTTCTTTTAGGGAAAGGAGCTGCTTTTCCTAGAATAATAAATAGACTGGGCCGGTGTGCTTTAGTGTAACGGCTGCATGAAAGTGGAATGGTCCTTGGTTCAAGTCGGGAGGCACCAAACATGCCCAGTCAAAACAATCATCTCGCACACTCTTATCTTAAACAATATATTGGTATATAGTCCCTTGGAGTGTTTTGAAAACCACCATCTATTTCAAAACAAACTCTTATTATATATAGTACCTGGGACACCGATGTGTCGCTCTTCTACAATTTGTTTTTCTAATCAAACATTTAATAGAAACAAAATATTATAATTTTTTAAATTGATTATTACAATTATTAATTAAGTTTTCCAAAAATAGAGGCCGTGGCAGATCAAATTCTTGTCCTCGAAAATGGTATAAAGTCATTAAAATAGCTGAACTCAGAGGGTCACAGACTGTTCCACATAATAAATGAAATAATAACGTTTAAAAGAAAAAAAAATTAATAAAGAGTCACGAAAATAGTTAAGAGAAAGCAAATGCGCTGTTATTTCCTTAATCGTTTCGCTAAAAGGAATTCTATCTAAATTTCTTTGTTTATTGATTTTTTTTTTTTCTATAATTTCATACAAATTTTATATTTATTAATATAATTTTTAATTATTATTTAAGTAAATAACAAATTCGTATCAAAATTGGTTGAATATAAGAACATCAAAAATTTAAACTTTAATCGATATATGGATATATTAATTACGATACGAATTATCCAGGCATATTTATTTATATCAATTGGTATCCAATTGATTTTAATAAATTTTAATCGGTCTACCTGGGACCCCTTGGTTTTGAAGGCTATCAATATTAAGATCGTTAATATCTTTAACTTCTCGGGCATGAGAGGAGGGAGGGGAGAAATTAAATATATTACATAATAAATAAATATCTTACAGTCTAAATAAATATATAGAGTTTATATTATTTATATACATGACTTGTATATATAAATTATCAAATTTAATAAAATGCTTCCCACGAATATATTCAGAGTTTATTTGATGAGGGAACAAATTATTTGGGCAAATGCAAATGTATGGTGTATAAAAATTTCATTCCTTTTGGTTCAGAGCTTCTAAAAATCTGTTTCATTCAGAAGTTTACGCTTACATTTAACATACAAACATCATTCTTTGCTGGAAAAGCAACCGCGGTTGGTACTTTTTATTTCTATTATTCAGAGTAATTAAAACAAAAAGGACTAAATTTAATAAAATTCTATGAAATTTGTTTTTATAAAGAAAATCAAGAATTTATGGCGCTGTCCCTTGGAGTAGCGGAAAAGCTCTTGCATCATGATCTAAGGGTCACTGGTTCTCTTTCCGTTCTGAGCGATAAAATAATAAGCTCCCAATTAATTTAAATAAATATGGACGAAGTTGAATTTTTTTAAATACATACATTGAGAAAATAAAACAAAATACAAAACACATACAATGTATTGTAATCACTTAGAGACTCACAGAATGTGTCGACGAGTTATCCGAGTTAAGACTAGTATTTAATTCTTTATAATACCAGTCTTCCTTTCATTTTCTCTCATTAACCAACTGGCCAGGTATTTTTATATGCCGACGCCGAACCAAAAGAACAATTTTCCTTTTTACTTTCTCTTATTTTCTTTATCATCCATATTTTCCTAAATTTAATTTAATTTTTAAAGAAATTTTCCAAAGTCTCAGCAATATAATAATAATAATAATAATAGATACAAAGAAAAAAGAGAGAAAGAGAGAGAAAAAAATCAATTCCGATTGCTTTTGTATATATAAAACAATATTGGATATTTTTCCCTCCTTTTTTTTTTTTATTTTATTTTATTTTCATTGTTATTTTGGTGAAACGCGAATTTAATAACATCCTCGATGTGTGTGTGTAGAGAGAGGAGGAAGAGTCACGGTTCAATCTTAGCCCGATTCTTTCTAACCGTACGTGATGTCCTCCTTTTTGGCCAGCAGCATCCTTGGTCCAAAAGAGAGAGAGAGAGAGAGAGAGAGAGCGTCGGCTGGAACTCATATACAGCTTTTTAATATCGAACCCCCTTCTCTCTCTAGAGACATGTGAGGATGCTGCATCCTTCCTTTTCTTCTTCGTTCTCATCTCATCTCTCTCGCCAAATAGAAAAATCGTTTCTCTTCTTTTTCGATATTGTAAATGAATACTAATAGGAAATGGTATTTACTAGCCCTCGAGTCTTGATAAATATAAATATAAATTCTAAGCAACTATGTTTATGTATTTAGAAATACATACTTTTTTAACTTTCTTACTCTTTATGAAATTGGTAATATTTTATTTATATAATATCGGTGTGTTATATTGCGGGTAGGGATAGATAATAAGGTTATGTTTAGAGCTCTGGAAACTTTCACGCAGTATAACTTCTGACAGTGAGTACTGGCATCACTGGTTTGCTGCTGAGACGCCCGTTTACAATTTCTGTATATAGTTATATAAGTATAAGCCGACATTATGAATTTGGTTTATTTTGAACTTCAACTCAATACCACATCACTAACTAAAGAACTACTCAAAAATAATGTCTCATAAACTAAACCTCTAGATTACAATCAGGACTGTCGATTAAGACAATAACTGCGTCGTAACTTTTCTGAGTCAGCGGGAAAGTACCAGACGATGGGAGGATTCAGATTTAGGAACGGGACCCGTCATCACGAATTGGGTCCTTTGTGCTTGTTACTGGGGATGAGATTATCTCCCACTTACCTACCTAGGAGACTAGGATAATGTTGAGAAACCATCAAAAAAATTGCTGTCCCTCGCGTGACATCACAACACTGGATAAAAAAATTCTTTATTTGTTTTTATTTTATATTTAAGTTCGGTTCCCAGGTCGTTTACACCTGGGCGTTTATGAAAAAATCCTTTCCTTCCTTTTCCTTAGGTAAGAGAAAGTTGTGTGATCACATCATATTTTTTTTAAACAATTTTTGCGTATTTTCAAAATCTATGGCTTAGTAAAGTCGCCTCCAAGGCATTTATTGAATATTAATATCTGATTCAAATGAATAGGTCTGGAAAATTATTTAACTAGTCTTTTTTTTTTTTTTTAATATTTATAATCGAAAAATTCTTGTGATTAAGGTGCGATCAAGAGAAGAATAAAACGACCGACCCTGGGGTGAGTTGAAATAAATTCCACTCCCCTTCTCTGTGATTCTTCCTCTTGGGTTTTTATCTTTCAATTACAGCCCTCTCTCGTTGGTTGCTTGTTCCCATTTATTGAATACAATATAAGAGAATTAATAGAAATAAATTTAAATTCGCAACATGTTCTTCTTAAAATTAAAATGAAAACTCCACTACCCTTTGCGGGCTCGGGCCCGTCTTTAGTTAATTAAAATTTAATTTTTATTTGAGAATCATTGTTTTATTTTTTATTTTTATTATTTTTCGCATTTTCTATGCGAATTTGTGTTTTTATTTTTTTGGATTTTTGAAATCATCCCTTCACTCTGGCATTTCTTCTTGAACAAGGGGTCTCCTAAACACCAGATGGGTTTTGAGTATTCCATCACGCCAACCAGCGTTTTTTTTTTAGAGATAAAATTTTTTCAAATATCTTTTATATCAAAACTATGTATTTCGAAAAATAAATAAAAACAAAATAAAATTGCATAAAATAATTCAAATTTAAAAAGCGTTAACAATTATCCAATTAAAATATTGCAATACATTAAAAAATACTAACTACATTACATATTATTGAGAATTCTCATTAGGACATTGTTGATTTTATACATGGATTGGAAACCCATGATATAAATATGTTAGAAATTTTATGCTGATGCGATGATTCATTTAAAACAAACATACATACATATTTTGACTTTTATAATATAGGAAAATAAATGTAGGACAAATAAATATTTTTTTAAGTTTTTTCACTGAAACAAAAAGAAGCTATGAGACCATCTCTAACTAGTCAGGGTGAGAAATTTATTTTCGATTAGAGGAATGACAAAAAGGGCTTTTGAAGGCAAAAGAGAGAGAACAAGTCTAAAGTTTTTCCATCCTTTCTTTCTATTCTGATTAATTGTAAATTTTCTTACTCCACTCCAATTGTTTGAATTAAACACAACGAAGTTGCAACGTGATCCCAAAATTTTTAGTCATCGCTAATCATATCTTCTAGGAATGGATGGGGCTGCTCTACAACACTATCGAGTATCCAAGTCAAGTCAAGTTGATTGGTATTTTTATTTTCTCTTACCTTTATATGAAATATGTAATGAGACAGTATTGCGATCACAAAAAAATCGATGTCGAGATTTCATAGGAAATTTAGGTCTTCTGAGTCAAAAAAAAAAACAGGTCTCACAAAATGGTCTGTCTGAATGTGAACAAGATTTCTCAAACAAACGAGGCCGATGTTTTCAATTTAAGCCTTGTCGCATGCACCTCAAAACTTTTGAAAAAAATCAGCCAAAGAGTACTCAATACCTTTTTTTTTTTTTTTTTCGGTTTTTTCAATATTTTCTCTAACGATTTTGTTTAAAATTTATTTATTAATTATTTATTACATGATCTTTGAAATGTTTTAACCATTATCCCCCCTCATCCAATTGTTTGGGGCCACTTTACTCTTGTACGTTTTTGAGTTTTTTGTTATTTTCTCTTAAATTACTCTAACGATAAACAAAAATAAAATTGTCTATAGATTATTCTATTTAGAGATGAATT